>JACXGJ010005100.1:0-41004 GCA_016801105.1 Esox niger
TCTGGTCTTTGGTCTCTCTCTCTCTCACTCTATCTGGTCTTTGGTCTCTCTCTCTCACTCTGTCTGGTCTTTGGTCTCTCTCTCTCTCACTTTCTCTAGTCTTTGGTCTCTCTCTATCTGTTCTTTGGTCACTCTCTCTATCTGTTCTTTGGTCTCTCTCTGGTCTTTGGCCTGTCTAGAATTCTCTATCTTCTCCCTACTTCATGCTCTACCAGGGAAGTGGTGTATGGTGAGAATAAATGAAGGTGCTTCCTGTCAGTTGGTCAGTCAGATACATGGTAATGGCACTAGCACGCCAGCCATCCCAGCATGCACCGCAGCTTCTGGCTGTTTACATTATTTATTATTAACAAATGTGATTGGCTCCGTCTGTGTTTAACCCAGACTGTGTAAACATGGTCCCTCTTTGTTAAATAAACACCACACGGGAGGATGGGGGGGAACATGTCTTCCATTCAACACCCTTTATTTTGTCGCTCCCCTGTCCCCTAGTCTTAGACACTTGTCGTTTTTGTACTGTAGCTCTGCCATTCAGTGTCTCTAATCTCCACCCGCCCTCAGTTTGCTCCTCTCTCTCTCTGTCTCTCTTTCTCTGAAACAGCAGGATTCAGAATTAGAGGCCTCCAGTGGGCCTGGGTCTCCACCCTGCCAGTGTGTCACATTGATTTCTCTAATGGTGTTCAAACTTGGCTCACCATCAGTGTTTGAGGCACATCACGGAGCTTGCAGGGAGAGAATGTGTGGGGTTTGGTGTGTGTGCGTCAGGGGAGAATGAGGACATTTCTTGAAAAGTTTTGTATTTGCTGGATGGCCAGAAGGAAGGGACGTTTTTATTGGACTGTACGACTGAGTGTGTGTGTGTGAGTGGGTGTGCGTGTGTGTGTGTGTTTGCATGCCATGCATTGTGTGGTTATTTCCATCCGAGCATTCTGCCTGACTGGTGACATGACAACATTTATTTTTGACATTCAGATCAGGAAACTATCTAAAACTATTCCTATGTGCTGAATGTAACAAGCTTCAACTCCATTGTTTGGATCTCTTCAATTTCAACTGTTCTGATGACAGTCTGTGTGTGTGAACAGTTAAAGGTTAACAATAATGAGAGAGTGCAGGTACCACTAACCTGTTAACACCAAAGGTGTAATCATCCCAGAGGAATGTTGCTTTGGTCTCACCATGTCTAACATGTTCATGTGTGATTGACATGCAGTACATAGGTATGTGTGTGAATGTGTGTGTGTTGACATGTACCAATTTGGTACGGACCCATGATAACAAATGAAAAAAAAAGGGTTTGTTCCAAGAGCAGGAAAAGGCTATTTTGAACAGAAAGTTAAAATCTTCAGGTTAGGGTCTATGGTTAGTGTTAGAGGTTTAAGGTTACTGTTGTTATACATTTTTAGGTTTAGGATAGGATGAGATTAGGTGATTCCCACAAGAATATATATTCCTAAAATGTGTGTTACTGTAGACAGAGCTGATAGGCCCTCAGATGAATGAGACTTATAATCACGCAGCTAGACTTGTGTTTTTCCTCAGACACCTGCCTGATTTGCACTTTAGTCAGTGGACATAATTGCAGGGGCCTATCAATCTTGGATAGTGGATCTCAAAGCCCTTGTTCAAACGTCAGGGGTAGCATTTTTTTATTCATTCATTTATTCAAAATTGAATAAATATATTTCGATATTTTTAAATTTAAATCGATATTTTCGGACAACTTCTGCTTTATTAGAGATAGTGGAGCGTGATAGAGGAGAGCACTGGGCTGGATTCCAAACCACGTAGCAGTGGGATACTTATATCAGAGGCAGCGGCTTGGAAATCTGGAACACCCGAAAACACACATTGATCTGGACATTTCTGACAAGTTACAAATAGCTCTCAAAGGACCGCCATAATTGACATGACAAGAGGGGAAACTGCTGACACACTCCCCGATTTTGAAAATACACAGTCTGCATTCTACTATTACAACCTTGGAGTAAGTTCAAAGCCAAACCATTGTCTTAGAAAAAAAGACATAGCCAGTGGAGCATCCATGTCCACATCAGAGGAAACCATTGTTTATGTACATCACCATGCTGCAAGTGATCCGGCCACTGTTGTTTTCTTCTGGTCAAATGGTGTAGCACCAGTCGTAAACCTGCTCTTCATCTTCAAGCGGCTGCGGGTTCGGCAACCACTGCAAAGCCGTCTCTCTCTATTCAGCTGAAAGAGACAGCGGACGCTGCCCTGCAGCCCTTAACATCCAAATAGATGGGATGCTAAGTTAACTAGTAGGAATATTTCTGAGGTTGACAGAGAGAAGAGAGAGAAATGTTTCTTTCCGGAGTACAGTGTGTTTATGTTGGAGGTCTCTTAGAGTAGGGTCTGGCTACGGCACATATCCTGCTACACACAACGCGCGCGCACACCCACACACAAACGCTCTCTCACAGAAGGCGGAAGTGACCTAGATTTGCTAAATGGTAACAACTGTTTGAGCCTCCTAGATATGTACTGGATTGTATCTTGTCCAGTGTCTCCCAGTAAAGAATGGACATGCAGACTTTGACCTGATATGGTATGTATGTGTGGACCTACTGATATGTATTATATGCTGTGTATTATATGCTAAGTAACATGGCCCGCTTACATCTACCACCAACAAGTGTCCATCATCCTGATGTGGTCCTGATTTTGATCTGATTTTGTTTGTTCACACTCATCAGATCTGGTCAAAAGGAGTCTTTTAACCACCTATAACTGTCCACGAATGTGAATGTGTAGATTTATATGTAGGATGTTAGAAGCAGGTATGAATTGGGCTGTGGTATTGAAGCCTCTCCCTGCTCCTCTCCCTGCTCCTCTCCCTGCTCCTCTCCCTGCTCCTTTCCCTGCTCCTCTCCCTGCTCCTCTCCCTGCTCCTTTCCCTGCTCCTCTCCCTGCTCCTCTCCCTGCTCCTCTCCCTGCTCCTCTCCCTGCTCCTCTCCCTGCTCCTCTCCCTGTCCTCCCCAGGCTCAGCGCTGACTGGGTTAGAACTGCTGAGGGGAATTTCCTGCCAACGTCATATGGAAATAAAAAAACGTATTAGTAAAAGCATGTTCCATTGGGATTCTGTTTATGTGTGTGTGTGTGTGTGTGTGTGTGTGTGTGCATGCTCATGCTCGTGCTGTTGTGTTTTATGAGCTCTTTTCCAGTACACTGTATGCATTGTTTCTTCGGAGCAGCCCACTCCCTGGAATGGAAGCTTCCTGAACTGTACCGACGCAGGGTGGATTTGGATGGACCGAGGAGAAGAGATGGATGGGGGGGCGAAGAGGGATAGAGTAGAAGGGAGAGGAGTAGGATGGAGAGAGCTAGAAGGTGGATGAGGGGGGAGAAAGTGAGAACGAAAGCGCGGCGGGGGTAGAGGATGGAGGAGCTGGCGGTCGGGGCGGTCAGTGAAAGGGTAGCACAAGGAAGCACCTGTGTTAGTTTGATGTGGAGCTCCGCGAACAATGTGTTCTAACAACACGGTTGTGGTCTCTCACACCCGCTCAATCACACCAAAAAGAACATATGCGTATGCATATCCACACGTATGCACGCAAACATCTGCATATGAATACACACACGTACGCATGCAAACATCTGCATACGAATACACATGCCTACGCACGCAAACATCTGCATACGAATACACACACGTACGCACGCAAACATCTGCATACAAATACACACGCGTACACATGCAAACATCTGCATACGAATACACACCCATATGCACACAAAAATCTGCATACGAATACACACCCGTACGCATCAAACATCTGCATACGAATACACACGTGCACACATGCAAACATCTGCATACGAATACACACGCGCACGCATGCAAACACACGGTTGCTCACCTGATGTAGCCAACTAAACAACTATGAAATGCTGTCTCAGTATTGTCAACGGTCGACAGCCAACAAAGAGATTCATACTTGTTTTGAATCCTTCACGCTCCCTCTTCTACATTCATCCTCGCACTAGGTTCGGTCTCAACTATTTATGCAGTTCTTTTCTACTGTGCACACAGCTGGCTTCTCCTACAAGAATAGATAGCTTAAGCCCACTGAAACAGAACACTTCTCATTCCTTACATTCTTGTACATAACGATCTATAGGTTAACCTTTCCATATGTTCTGATGGGCTAAGCTAAGCTAATACCAAGGTTTAAGACCTCTGGCCCTATTAGTCAGCTGGAAATCAAACAATTTCTGCAGCACCAGTCCAAGCCTGTCACCATTTCTCCCCAGCAGTAAATAGGCAGACTGTTTGCACTCTCTTAGGGCATTATGTTAGACCCACTGTGAGAGGAGAGGGGAGGGTCTATGCTGGTATCAGTTGAGCTTTGGTTCTTAGCTCCATGCTGTGTTTGCGAGGAAGCCTTTACAAATGAAGTGTGCTTTCTCAAGACCCCCGTAAGCTCTCTGTTGACATGTCAAAGTCAGAAGAATCCATAGAGCACCATTGAAACCTCTCAGTGCTGTTAACGCAGCTTTGCCGTCGCTGCTGTACGTATGGACATTTTCAACTGTCGTTTTTATTGCTTGCTTGGTGATATAATCGTTGGGTATGGAACCGTGAAGCCGGATGTTTCTGTTTGTCTTTCCTCTCGTATGTCCTCTGGAGTGTTAGTGAGCAATCGAAAATTGAACAGCTTGAGAAATGTGAAGTGAAATGAAATGAAGTGATCTGCAGATGTGTGTCGATGTGCTGTCTGTCCTGAGACTGATGGCATGTATTTCACGTAACGCTCACTGGGACATGACCACTGTAATTGGCTTAATCTGTACTGTTCTGGTTTGACCACTAGAGGCCACTATAAGACAGCAGGAATTCAGCCGTTTCTCACCCTTCTTAAACCTCGAGAGCTGAACTGTCTGCAGTCGAACCAATAATAAACAAACTATCATATCATTCTTATTGTGATGTATTTATTTTTATAATGGTCTCTTTCATTTTCTCACATTTTTTATACAAATGTACTTTATTTAACAAATTCGGACTGTTAGAACTGATTTTCCGCCTGCGACTGATTGAGAAAACTACATATTAGAAAATGTAACACCTGCTATTCTACCATATATTGTGACAGCTTATAGTCTGGCCATGCTACGCCTGTTAGTTCTGTGATTGCTGACTCAAGCCTCACCCTGAGTTCGATGTCCTCTGTGGTTTGAAGGTATTCAGATTAATCTGAGTGGCGCACTGCTTGTTCTGGCTGTTGTCAAGGTGTTGGACTCTGAAGGTCACCGTGACAACAGCAGACTGATTCCCCCAATCTCTTCTATTGCGCTCTCTCTGTTCCTCTCTCTTCCTAATATAGTCAGCACACTCTGTGAGCCATATATCATGTCTGTGTTCCATTTTCTCTCAGTTCAGGCAGCAATAATATTGAGAAAGTGGATACAGACCCTTTTAGGGGAGTACATCTGAGAAGAGACTACTGCACAAAGATAACTTGAACTTTTCCCTGGTGATATTACCTTTCTATTCACTATGCCATGGCAGGATTTGAACCAGGTACGCTACAGATCCGTATCCACTTCCCTAACTAGTACAGCTCCAGCTGTCATCACAGAAGCCCTGGGACACCCCAGCTGATGCAGATGGATCCTGTCACCCTGGCCTCTATTTCCCCTTCCAGTGACTGGTGGTTATTTCCTCGCCGAGCCGTCTGCTTGCTAACAAGCACTTTATTAGATGAACACCATTCCAGCCGGGTGTGTCTAATAACCACCAACAACACCCCTCAGGGACGCTGGCCAATGTGTGTGTGTGTGTGTGTGTGTGTGTGTGTGTGTGTGTGTGTGTGCGATAGAGATGCTGAGGGCCTGCATAGACCGTCATCATATCTCCGCCATTTCCAAATGCCCATAGGTGAATGCTTGTGATTAATTACCTCAGTAAGGTATGTCTGAGGTATAAAACACTTGTTCTCAGTTGAACTCTCTCAATTCGGAGCACAACCCAGCTGAACCAGTAGTTGTGAATTAGTCTGATTAATGGTGGCGACGCAACAACAGGCTAACGTCTTTATACCTGTTGTGACAAGTCAAGGCCATGCCAGCCACACAATTGGTGAATCATTCACATTGACGGGACACATTGGATTTCTTACTCCACATAGCCGGCTACATTTCTGAATTACAGTTTCACCTCAGGCTTGTGTCACTTGGTGTCTTACCTTATGGAAAGACAGATATAGAAGCTAAGCTGAGCTCTGTTCAGGTGACTGTTCTACTCTGTTCAGTTTGTCAGGTAACTCCAACATGTCAAGGTTTGCATTCTCCCATCATTTTTCACAGTTCTATGATTTGTTTTGGTACCTGCTGTTAAATTAACTGAACCGTTCTTCCTTCCTGTGAATAATACCTGTTCCTATCAGATTTTTTATACAATTTAGGAATAAAACATTCCTAAATTATTTATAAAAACATAGGAAGCTATAATGCTCACAGTGTGGTTAAGTTTAAGAGCTCAGTCATAGGCATGTGAAAAGAGAAGCCTGGATTTAAAAATGGACACGTTTGGTGAATGTCTATACATTAAAATACAAACTGCAAACGCTCAAATACCCTGACCCCAAAACACACTCATGCATTTAACTTAGGTATCTGAAAATATGAATGTGCATGTACGTTTTTTAAAATACCTTCAAATAGTAAGTTTTCACAGTTAAAAGAATTATAAAAATGCTGACATTATGAAGAACTACTACTCAAATACACACTGGAATCCTGTGTTCTTTAAACCCTGTGTAAATCCTGTGTAAACCGCTATAGTTATTTTTACCCTCTATGTATGTACCTATATATAAATTTACGGTTCAGATATGTTTATAAATGTTTTAAATCTGTACTATAGTATAAGTCTGTGTATTAACACATGGTAAATGTGTCTCCATAAACTTAGTCTGGAGAGAATCTTACTTGGAAACCTCTGAAGTATTTAACATAAACCTTTCAGACCCACTTCAGAATGAGCCCCCAATGTAAACAGTTGGGAGTTATATTGTATTTGCAAAGGTGAGGCCCAGAAAATGTTTCTGTGAGCTATATTGTTGTGGGTTAGGAGCTATGGCGTGATCCATCATGTCACTCTGTACTCCAGTGACAAATGTCCTTGGTGAAAAACGGAAAGACAGTCCCGTCTGAGCCAGACTGGAACAGGCCCGATCCATCACCTGCTATATACGTGTGTGCGCACATGCTACCATACAGAATGTAGATTGTTCTTTTCTTCGTATACGTTTATCATAACATTTTTCTTCCCCTTCCAATTTTGCGTTTTCCACTATCGGCGGGCGAGATTTAAAGTTCGCCACGTGTCCTCCGATTCACATATTGACAAACCGTTCTGCTTTTTGTCGCACTGCACATACTCGCTAGAGGAGAAAGCACTTACCCGCAAACATCTACGATTGAGTTCTCACTTGCCCGTCCTACCACATGCAGTTGTTAGCGCGCAGCAAGACAAAGCAGTCGTGTCTGACATCCGCACATTTGTATGTGAGAATGTTGAATGCTGAAGGATATAGATGAGGCTTGAGAAGTGTTAGAATGAGGTTAAGGTCAGCGAGGTTAGTGTGAGGGAATGGCAGAATCAGTGCGTGAATGTGCATGTGTGTGTGTCTGTCCATAGAAGCCCAGTTGGTCAGTCCTAATACTTGCTCTATGCCAGCTGTCCTACCCTGTTACATCCTACTGCCACCGCCACTATCCTTCTATCTCTCTCTCCACCCACTCCCTCCCTCGCTTCCTGGTTCACCCTCCCCCTCCCTATCTCCATTACTTTATTGCTTTTTCCAACTTCCTATGTAATTATCATCTCTCTCTCTCTCTTTCTGTCTCTCTCTGTCTTTCTGTGTTAATCTCTGCTGAGCCATGTGTAATCACAGGCCATCTGGGCTCAGTAGGGAGATGAGGTGAGCCTGCAGCTCATCAGATGACCAATCCCCAGCATCGCGCACTGACTCACACAATAAGCAACGGCGCCAAGGAAACACAGAGCAATGCATTGTCACACCTTTGAAACACTGACCCCGTACCTTAACACAGAGCTAATGACTCAGAGGAACACAGGAAACAAGTCTGCATGCTTGGGTATAGACTAAATACCTTTACTAGGCAAGAAATGGGCAGAACTTCTTCATGTAATAGAAATGGCTTGATCCCAATTCAGATTGGGATCAAGCCATGGCTGTAAAAATGTCACCTATATTCTGGTAAAGAAATACAGGTCCTAAAAACAATCTGGCCGTTAATCTCTATTGAAAAGAGAGTCTGATATCTGCCGGTATCCGCAGATAGTGACAAGCTATCCTTCAGTTCAGCTCTCTCGACCCGGGCGTGAAAAACTGCAGAGCTCCGTAATAAGAGCAGTGCGTTATTTGATTTGATGTAATGCAATCTCCTCACTGCAGACAGAGAAAAATCTCCGGTCGGTCTTTGATCTCAAGAACAATCAGGTACCATTGCTTTTCTCCCACTACATTACATTAGGATGACTGAGTAAAGTGCCGAATTAAGCTAATGTGTGTGCTTGTAATGTGATATCTCACTTGCCATACTGCCGTGCCTCTTGGCCTAGGGGTGTATTGGTATTCTAGTCCTACATTGTTGTAGTCCTGTTGAACATCCTATCATAGTTCAGTAGTACACTGTGAAGTCAACACATGACAGATAAGGAGCATTTGACGATTTTACTTTTGAGTTGGCGTTACATCGCTTCCGTGGTTACTGGAGATTTTACACTGCTAACTACACCATTGCTACATTGTGAAGCGCAGCCGTACTGCATAATAATCTACAGTGCTTTTCATGTGTTCGCTTTCTCAAGTATAAAGGGAGAGTTTGTCCAAAAAATTTTGTTTTCTCAAAGTTCGCTTACCAAGAGATATTCCAGTCATTCCAGGCACATAGAGGCGTTTTTTCAATCAATCCATTATTCAGCTCTGTCTCAGTCTGTTGTTAGCATTATTAGAATCGTCCAAATTCATGAATGGAAACAGTTCTTTCGACTATCTGTCGCGTGGCATAGATTTTGTTCAACTGTACACAGACGAAACAGCCAGCGGAATTGTCTGAATTCAAACTGGCACTAGTGAACTATTTCCTTATAGCCACCATACACAGCTTCTGTTTTTCGGAAGTGATGTCATTGAGGTGAGCTATGTGAAGATAGGTTGCTTCGCATAGCTAATCCATTTTCATGGACATCAGAATAATATTTGTAATTGTGGAAAATGCTGTGGCCATGAGAAGTAAGAGGAACATGGGAGACTTGAGGTTTCACTCGCTGCCATATCTGTAAGGTCTGTTCACAGTCCTCTCAACCACATCAAATGGACGACATATAGCCTCTAGATCCCAAGATCCTCCAGATCCCAAGATCCTCCAGCTCCCAATCACCGAAATACTAAGCCCGTTCAAGAGATAGTGATAGCTTTCTAATGAATTTTTATCCTAGCATGCCTTCCGTGTTTACGATTTAGCTTATCGTAGTCTGTACCTTCGCCTGAGCATTTATGACATGAGCACTTGGATTTTGGATTTTGCGTGCTAGTTTACATAGTTCTGTACTATATTATTGCTATACTTGCTATATCTATAATATTCAATACTTCTACCCATATTGTTCTTTTTCCCCATCCTACTCTTTAAAATGTTGCTAGTTTACACTTATGTATATTATGGCTATATTTTTGCTTTATATATATTTTAATTCTTACTACATAGTTGTCGGGTGCCATGTCACAATAATTTCATTGTGCACGATGATGCTGTTTTATTCGGTGCATTTGATAAATAAACGTTTAACTTCTGCCTGCTTGTTTGCTGGATTGTGAGACTTGGGTTGAAATAAAATTCTACTCGCTCTACGACTGGAACAAAACCTCTGCCTCTCCCGCGTCGTATTGTGAGAGAATCAATGGGGCAACTTCGCCAATATTTGTACACTTAGAAGAGGACTAAAAGCAAATGCAAATCCTTCATGTTACCCAGTTTAACTTGTGGAGACAAGACAGATTGTAAGTAATACTTCTGATTGCTTTGTTATAATACACAAAGTACACATTGCTTCTGGATATTCTGGGTAAGGGTCGGGGATTAACTTGTTTACCATCACCCCCATTAGCTGCTTTCCAAGCTTATATTTATCATCTGTGCATTATGATTCAAACAAGTAAGGCTCTATTCCCAGATTTTTTTTCTTTCTGCTCGTATTCAGAGTCAGACATAATCTATATGAATTTTCCTATCTATCTGAAGCAAATACATTTTGACTGTCCAAGGTGAATATCAAATACGAAATAGATAACTTGCTTTCTAGCTGGTGAATGCTAATTTTCGTTTTTGATGTATACACTTACTTTTTCGGAACTAATGCTTGGATTGATACAATTTTGAACAAAACTGACCAGTAAACAGAAGTACCTGTTTATTTGAAATGAGAACTATATAACAAAAATTTTTGTTCTTTGAGATAAACAACACCACTTTTCTTGGTTTGGAGTGTTTTATAGTTGCTTCAGGTTTGCAATACAGCTTTGTGATAGCAGTACGTACGGTTTCCATTCATGGATTTGGACAATACTAATTACGCTAATTACAGACTGAGACAGAGCTGAATAATGGATTGTTTAAAGAAAATTACTCGATGTGCCTTCTGGAATATCTCTTGGTCAGTGAACTTTGATAAAAATCTCTTCACACAGCATGTTAAGGTTAAAGTTCATGCTCACCTCAATGACATCACTGCCAAAGAACAGAAACTATGTATGGTGGCTATTGGAAATAGTTAGTTAGTGCCAGTTTGAATTCCGTCAATTCCACCAGCTGTTTCGTTATGGTACAGATTAAAAAGTTGATATTGCGACTCTTTGCTGATTGTAGTTTGAGGTGTTTTGGAGTAGTTTTCCGCTTGCAGTGCAGCTTTGCAATAGCGGTACAAACTGTTTCTATTCATGAATTTTTATAATGCTAATAACGCTAATAACCAACTGAGACAGGGCTGAATAATGGATTGTTTTAAAAAAAATGAAATATGATTTTTGGATGAACTATTCCTTTAAGTCACCACTGACAGTATGTTTTGCTGGCAATTGTCTGTGAAAAACAAAACACAAATGATTGGATGGATATAAAGCTGATATGTGATTGTGAGTATGCATTTGTGCCCCTGGGTATAGGGGGTGAGAGAAAGGCCCAGGGGGAGGATAAGTGGGACTCTGGGGAGACTGGGGCCCAAAAGAGGTTGTCCATGGCAGCACCGCTAACTGTCACCCCCTGAAGCTGTGTCATCTATTACAACCTCTAACTTGCAGATCATGTGACTCTTCAAACTCTCTCCGTCTCGCTTTCTCTTTGTTCATATGTCCCTCCACCTCTTCTCTATCTCTGTTTCTCCCTCTCTGCCTGTCTCCCTATCTGTTTCTCATGCTCTCCAGCCTCAGGGCCAGTCAACTGCAGGCAGCGTGACAAGCGTAGTTGTGTTTTCTCCGGATCATTCCCCTCCAGTCCACTAGCATGCCTGACCTCTGCTCTGTGGGATAGCAGGTCTTGTAGCTCTCTATCTATGTGTCTGACAGACACCACAGATCTGTAGGGAGTATACTGCCTTTTGCCCTGTTTGCTATTCATAAAGGGCTTCCTCGCAAGACCAGATCAGTTTTAATATTAATAAAACATGAAAGGCTTTTTCAGTTGGTTGCAATATTAATGGCTTGCTGCTTTAAGAAGGGAATGAGATTGGCAGATCAGAGGCATTTAAGACTCTCAGCAATTTAGGCTCCTTAATGTTTGAAGAGCTGAGTAAAGGTTATTGTCAGTGTCAATATTTCAACAGTCAGTGTATTTGATTGCCTGGATACTCTCGTGATTTGATGTAATTGTATTTGTCATTGATAAATCTTTTTATTTATATATTGCTACACAATTGACATATTGTTGATAGTTAGTGTGTAGCATGTGTGTGTGGACACGCTGTGTTGCAATGCTCCCCCCCCAAAATAAGAAGCTAGGCAGCAGGGTCTTTCACCCATTCAGACAGGCCTTCAGAGATAAAGCTTTGTTTAACGAAACATTGTCTGTCCTCGCAGAATTAGGCTAGGTCAGTGTGTGCATACGTGCATGCCGACAGGGCCGCTCATGCGTTTTGCGCTCGCTTTTGTGTGTTCTCGCTGGCTGGTGCGCATCTGGGCATCTGTGTTTTCGCGTGACCATGTGCGCATGCCCGACAGGCTTCTGGAGGGGGTCAAAAAAAGTATGGAGTTCTGTCAACATGCTGTGGAATTTGCGCGTGGTCTCCATGACTACAGCACAGTGTCCTCCTTCCGGCTCTTTGGTGGTGAACTGAAACAGCCCCACCAAGTGTGCCGCCATAGCGACAAATCATTGATTTATTTATTAAAAATGAAAAGTATTTATTTCAGTGTCAAGGTTCTGTTAGTCGGAAATGGACTAATTCTTTTGTGAGGATAAAGATGCCGTAAACCTTTGTGTGTGTGTGTGTGTGTATGTATGTGTGTGTGTGTGTGTGTGTGTGTGTGTTTGTCTGCCAGGCTTTTAAAAGTGGTTCTGTTTAAACTTCATTTTTGTCTCCACGTGAGTCTGATGAGTGTTTTACGGTGGAAAGTGCATCTTAGTTGAAGGGGGTAGAAGTTAGTCAGTTGTAAGAGAGGTTGTTTCCTGCAGGACGTCATGTGCCTGGTTCTCTCTTTAAGGACGTCAGCAGCACGCACGCACACACAGAACAGACACACTCACCGTCATGTTGGCTGACCTTGAGTTGGTTATTGAAAGACCTTGGCCAGGCAATAACATCTTCCCCTTGTTCAAAAACATCTCCCTGTACTGTCGTCCATCTGTCCAACTGTGGCTGCCTGTGAGTAGGCTTGTGTTGGGTAACTTGGGTCAAGACTGGCATGATTTCATGCTTGCATGTGTGTTTGTCTGTCTGTGTGTGTGTTGAGCCCCTCGGCCAGCTGTGGGACAGATGCTGTCCTCAGGTCAGTGAAGCGGATGCATGAAAAACATCATTTAGACTGGTGTTTTCACTGCAGTGTGTTTCTGTGTGTGTGTGTGTGTGTGTGTGTGTGTGTGTGTGGAATATAGTTGCAAATGAGTGGAGAAACGTAGATTGTAGTTTAGCTAAAGTGCAGGATTATTGACCAGGGAGAGTTGAAGGACTCAGCTCATACCTGCTGTCCCAGAACACACACACTTACATGCATGTTCACAAACGCGCCGGCAAACCTTCCTTGTTCTCCTCTGTTAGTGGGACTCAGATAGGTGCATTGCCCTGGGATAAAACAATATTGCTTTCAATTGTGTACTAAGTGGCACGCAATGGTCAAAAGACCTGGTTGAGCTGCTGCATTCAAAGTCCAAATCAATTGAACTTTGAGTGCTGAAGTCGATGAGCTTCCAACGAACAATCGCTTGGAATTGAAGTGGGCTGTCCATTCACTCGATGAATCTGAAACAGAAATGTTCACTCAGGTGCAGCACGTTGCTGAACATCTGAACGACTCTTTAAACATCTGCATGACTCTTTATAGGTCCTCCTCAGGTTTCTCCTCTGATATCTACTAAATAGAGTTAATGCGTATGTATTAGGTCTTTTTCCCAAGTGTTTTTCATCACTTTTACCAGAGTAGTAATGTAGTCCTGCTGTAGAACCATTGACATTCCCCGCTGATTCACAATGTCTGTTGGGGACTGTAGTTTAAGCTATGGGAATATCAACCACCATGCTTGTGATGGTAGCAGTTCTGTACCTAGCAGCTGATGTATGTGAATCAATACAAGCTGTCTCCTGATACCACTGTATTTACAGCCTAGATGGATGAGCAGCAAAATCCAAGCTCCCACACTTCACAAGTAGTTCTTGAATCTGTCCCAAATGTACTAATATTCCCATTATGTGTGTGTCTCTAATAAACGTCGCCCATCCTCCTCTAATCGGACGAGTCTGATTTAGGAACAGGCAATATTCTGACATGGTAGCCACGGATAATTCCACAACCGTTCACAGCAGGTTGCGAGCGGGCGTCTGGTGATGTCACGCGTTTCTTTCAGACGACACCCTCGCCCGTCTCCCTGACAGCGCCTTGGCCTAAGGAAGGGAGGGGGAAGGAGGGAGGTTAGAGAGGGAGAAACGAGGTCTAATAGTATGTGCATATGAAGAAGGCTGTAAGCAGCTGGGTCACGTCATCCAGCCGTTTGTGATTTCTCCGTGCGGTTGAAGTCTCTCGGGGTATTCCCCCCCTGCAGACCTGCAATACGCTGCACGGCAACGATCGCTCTCTGACTGGAGGACTCTGGAATTTTACTTTAAGAAAAGACACACCATTCCAGTTACTTCGAATACTGTGTATCACAATCACACCCCCCCATCTTCACTCAACCCCTCCTTTCCTCTAATTCTGTCTCTCCGCGATCCTCTCTCGCTAGCCCTGCCGCTCCCTCTGTTTTTCCCCGCACCCGGCCAGGCCTTCATTAGTTTCCATGGCGACGGCGGGTAGGCATTATTGCCGGCTGAGAACGGCTTCTCCCCTCCTTTGAGCGGCGGCGGCGGTAGAGGGGGGCATTGTTCACCGGCGCTCCGCTGAATAGGATAGAGGGATCAGGACGGAGGGAGAGCGAGAGGAGGAGAAGGACAGGAGCACATTTCTGTGGCTGGGGCAGTGCATTTGTGGAGTGGGGGAAGGAGGAGGAGGAGGAGAGAGTTGAGAGGGGCAGTGTGCTGGAAGCTTGGGCAGAGTGAGTCAGAGAGACAGCCTGGAGTAGGACAGACTCACTGGACAACCATTCTACTGCTACTAACACTATTGCTACTACTAATTCTACTTCTGTCAGACAACCTATCCAGGCACTTTTCAGGCAATCTAGGTTCTAAGGACATACTGCCAGACTTAACTGGACCTGTGTGGTTCATGTGGCGTGTGTGTGTCGGACTGGAGGAGAGTGAGCCTACAGAGAATTCAGGGAGATAAAACGCAAAAAAATCATCTGGGGCAGATGGCAGCCTGGGCTTAGCTGGTGAGTTTAACAGTGTTTGTGCGAGTGCCTGTTCCTGTGCTAACGTGTGTGAACATCCAGAAGAACTCATTTCTGATTAGTATTTGTAGTGACTGACTTGGGTGTTCACATTCTCGATTGGACATTTCATATATTATGTAGAGTCCCAGCAAGTTGTAGTAATGTCTGTGTCATCTGTGAGTATGTGTGTTTAAATGAGCGTGTGTGTTTCCTCTGAACGTCAGTCTAGGTCGAGGGGTGCGCGAGGGTGCATGGGCTTGAAGCTGTCTGTAGAATGTGGGCTAATTCTCAACGCTTGAAATATACATGCTAGCCTGCATGTTTAATTGAGAGCCCCACATTGGGGACGATTTACTCTGCCTTCGGTATCTCCAACTCACGGGTGCTTTTTTCCGTGAATGCTACTGCATGTTTTTGGTTGGCTTATGTAGCCTTGTTAATCGAAAATGAAACTAGAGAATGGAGCACCACGGCGTGTTAGTCCAGCAGTGTAGTTATACGTCTGTGAACTCCGTTTGAACAGTGTCATATGCATTCCTATGAGGTGTGTGTACACTTCTGGTCTTTGACTGATGATGGCTGTGGATAATTTAAGGGCATATTAAGTTTCCCGGCTTTGGTTTACAGTGTTGTTCTGATGATTTTACAATGGCCTGTCTAGCCTATCTCAGTTGACCATAAGCAGGAGGAAGAGGTCTTGTTGAATGAAGGTGACAAAAACCAATGACCTCATTCATCCACTGCCATGTAGGTCATGACCACATCCTGCACTCTCACTGATGATGACCTAGTCATAAACCTAATTGAAGCACTTTTAGTACTGTTTTACTGTCTAGTGTTATTTCACACTCTCTGTTTCGACACTCTGTTGCTTCCAGCCGAAGGGTTGTCTACAGTTGTATGGAGTTGTAGTGTTTCCATGACAACCAGTGCCAGCTGTGAGAGGCATGGGGCTGTTGTATTTGTGTAATCGCCAACCTTTTGACCTGGGATCGATATGAATAGTCCTGGAGTAAAAGCCTCACTGCTGGAAATTTAAATATAGGGAGATGGTATCCTGTTATGTTCTGATAGCTCAGCAACCTTTGACCCAGGGCATTCAGTATATACTGTGTTTAATATTTACCACCTTCAATATCTTCAACTTGTAATACTTGTACAACCTACCATATCTTCAGCCTCTGATATTCAACCTTCAACACTTATACAGCCCACAATATCTAGAACCTTTATTATTTATACAACCATTTATTTATCTGCAATCTTCAATATATATTTTTCACTATCAACCAACTTCCATATAAACAACCTTATTCTTATTGAACCACTTGTTTACCGTTAGACGGGGTACTCTGACCTCTTTTCTCAGTAACGCCTGAGGGATGGGCAGGAATGCAGTTGGTGAGAATGACCTTGTAGAGAAGAGCGGTGGCGCTTAGCTGGCTACGCCCGACCACACGCCCAAATACCAGTTTGAACTGTCAACATGGTCAGGCTGAATCACAGACATAATCACTGGATTGGCCGGTTCAGAAGAAGGGACACCTGGGCTTCTCCAGTGGAGGACCTGGCACTTCCTCTCGGCGTCAAGCCATTTGACCATTTTGGCAGAAGAAGAGATATTTGCGGGTTTAAGTATTGATGAACGTCTATAGAGATTTTCTACTCCACAGATATTTTAGATGGCACTTCAGGGACCGGATGTCACAGTGTCTGTCTGAGCTCAAGAGTGTTGTTGCCATAGTAACTATCATCCGCAGCCTGTCCTGGCCCGGTGAACTTTCACTCAGATTTTTGGGTGTTGGATTCTAAGAAGCAGAAGGACAGTGTGACCTATGTGTTCATGTGTATGGGGCTGTGATTGCTTTCATCATTGTGCTGTGTTTGTTTGTTTGTTTGTGTGTGTGTGTGTGTGTGTGTGTGTGTGTGTGTGTGTGTGTGTGTGTGTGGCTGTGTGTGTGTATGCGCATGTTTGTTGTCAGCATGTATGACAGCAGGATTGTTTGAATCTATCAAAAAGCATTAGGGACTCTGATAAAGCATTGTTGTTCTTAAAGAAACTTCAGTGTCAAAAGCCTCACATAGACACACGCACACAATGCATGGTTTTTGCTTGTAAACTTCTGCTGAGCTGCTCTTTAATTCACATGTTGTCAGTTTATGTGTGTGTGTGTGTGTATGTGTGTGTGTGTGGGTGTGTGTGTGTTTGAGTGCCAAGTTTAGTGTTAGTAGCCAGGGGAATCTTTCACATATCTTACCTTGTGCCTCCTCTCAGAGAGGGGACTTGTCTCCCATTTTAAAGAGCTTCTTTACTTCAGAAGCAGACAGGTGCCGCAAGGTTTCGTTGCTCCTGCTGAAGCTCAGCCTTTGTAGTGCCCTCCTGTTGTCAGCTACCAGTCTGGGAAAGAAGAGGGATGAGTTCCACCGGCGAGTAACGGGATATTTAACAAACCCGAAGAGCCCATCTCTCTGCAGTAGGCCACTGTGTTTGTGTGTGTGTGTATGTATGTGTGTGTGTGTGTGTGTGTGAGATCCCACAGTCCAGGCTCTCTAACATCAGGGACTCTATTTTACAGGCTTCTTCAAAGTAGAACACTCAGTGCTTCTACTAACACATGGGCTGTGACAGAAATACCTGTAAGATTGCTAGTATACAGTTTTATAGAGCCACATAAATGCATCACAGAGAAGACTCATTTCTTTCATTGACCGTAACTTGCTGGAGCTTTGCTAATGTGCTATTTTACCTCATGCCGGTGGTTAGCTGTTGAGGGAATAGAAATGAGGCTACAGTTTTGTATTTTTCCATCTCATTTACCACACCATATGATTTAAGTGTTGTTATGGTAACCACGTTTGTTTTCTGAAAAACGCTCTTCAGGTTTCGGTTGCCTTTGTTGAGACCATCTTCAGAAATTCCTCAGAAATATACATCCACATGTCATGGTTGGAGCTTCAGATTTTTCTAAAGTGTTCACTTACACCACTAATGTTGTCATTCAGCTCATCAATCTTTCAACCGCCATCTTTCCAACCTAACCACATTCATGTGACTGATTAGGGCTGGCCAGGTGTGCTATAGCCGCAGGACAGAGAAATCCAGTGAGCTCCTCAGTGACAATGTGTCATTGACTCCACTGTGGTTCCCTCTACCAAAATTTGAAGTGGGGGGCTGATTTTCCCGACAGACGCGTGGAATAGGATACGGCTTCCATTACAGTCAATTGGCCTGGCAGTAACTAGAACAACACCAGCTGGTTTGCCCCAATAGATTTTCTCCATTGGGACGTTTACACGTGTACTGGTTCCTGGCTTTCAATAGATTGGTTCATGAATAACATTAACTGCTATGCAAAAACATGTTCACTCATGTTGCTGTAGATAACATCTGCTTAATGAACATGCCGTCACCTAATAAATTATCTCTGCTGCATAAAGACCGGTAGCCCTTTATCTGAGCAGCCCTCTTATTAAGAGCCCACTAGTCTGGCCAGTTTCCATGTTTTGACTGAGTGAACAGGAAACTGGCCCTGGCAGCTCCAGTATGTCTCCCGTGGGCATGCTAACATGCCTCAGAATGTTGCTGCACTAAAGGTCCAAACTGTGGAGCCACTGGGGAGGAAATAAGGCTGTTCACACTACACCTGTGTTCCATAACCAAGGCCACCTTTTTTCCAGGCGGTACAGTGTGTGGGTGTGGGTGCATGCGTATTTAAAATGTTCCTTGTAAATGGGAACCAAAAGCAATGTCTCCAAACTGTTGTTTAACTTGAAAAAGTTTCCTGGGCCCATTTTGAAAAATAATATTATTGGCTTAAATGTTATGTTTACTGTAAACCTTACAATTAGGGTCGGAGTCAGAATTAGGGCTACGGTTTGGGTTAGGCATTTGGGTGTGATTGTCTGTTTGTGTGTGATTTCCAGCTCTCACTATGAGACAAATGGATGGAAAACTTTGCTGTAGAGTGTTTTATGCTGTTGATGGTGTTTTGAGAGTAGGTGACAAAATACAATTCTACGGATATCACATGGCCAAGTCATGTTTTGTTATCATTTCAAGTCCGTGCGTCACATGAAATGTTGAAACTTCCTCTCTGAGTGCTCACATGTTATTCCTCTTAGAGAATCTGAAGGCAGGAGCTGTGATTGGCAAGAGCTCTTCCAGTCTGGAACAGTGGCACTGCCTTTGTAATTCCCCAAATGTTGAGTGAAATTTTGAAACGGGTAAAGACATCAAATAAAGATGTGGGGGGTCTGTTCACATGCAGCCGCCTTAGTGTCTGCATGTGTTTAGTGCCTAGAGCCTAACCCAGCAGTGGCCCTGAACACACCTACCTCACCTCTTCCTGATCTCCCTCGTCTCCCCTTCGTCACTCCTTCCATCTCTCTCTCTTTCTCTCTTCATCTTCTCCATTCCTCTCATCTACCTCCATGGATGTACTGTCTCAACAGAGCTTGCGGTACTTATCAATACATCCCTGGAATTTTTCTTTAGGCCACTGCAACTTTCTTTCCTTTCTAAAAAAGTTGAAAAGGAAAGTTTTTGAGTAAGGAACAGAAGCGTTCAATTTGCAGTGGTCTCTTAATTTTAACCCTTCTGTTCCTCATTCAAAACTTTCCATTTCAGCTATTTGGGAATGAAAAGAAAAGCGCGCAGTGGTCTCTTTATTTTTTTCCAGAGCTGTATATAGAAGCGGAGTCTCATTCTAGTCACTAATTTGTCTGTTCCAATCATTCTATTTCTCTCCACTTCTTCTTATCCACAAGGTGAACTACGGATAACTTTTTAAAATCCGTGCTTAGGCGGTTCTTTATCTTCCCCCACAGGACCATTGTGACTGTCAACAGAGGTGGAGACACTCCCCTAAACACGCACACGCCCGTCCGTTCTGAGGGTGGACCCCCCCACAGTGTGAAGGATAAGAGAGGGAGGAGGCAGAAGAGAGGTTAGGGGTGAGGATGAGTGGGAAGTCACTCTCCTCCCTCCCTGTCAGTGATAACCCTCTAACATAAACACAAAGACGGAAGGAGGGAGGGAGAGAGGCAGGGAGGGAGAGGCAAAGCGCGAGGGAGAGTCACATGTAAGTGCTATGGAAACCCAGTGGATATCTAAATGTCACTTCCTGCTGCCAGTCTCTTGATATACTGTCTCTGATTGACCCCGCTGGCTTTACTAGACAGGTACAGGCTGTTTCTGTCCTGCTTGTTCCTCTCAGTATCAAATAGATTTAGAGATTTGGATGAATAGCAGCAATAGGTGTCTTTAGGTTGTTTGAGAACATTTCTAAGTGTGGGTCGGGTGTTTCTTTGGGTTGTTAGTTAAATAGAGTGGCTTTGTAGGGCTATGTTTTTGGTCTTTGTAAAATGTTATTGTGTGGTATCGGTGGCATCTTTATTGAGAGTTGTAAAATGTCAGAATGGGAGTGTAACATTAACAAATGTCAACATGAGCTAAGTGTCACAGGGAGTTTTGTGGGCTTTCTCCATGTTTAGCATTTGACGACTTACAGAACCAGGTTTAGCTGTAGTAGTGAGTAGAAGTGAACTCTCTCTGAACTCAGTTGTCACTTTACAGTGTGTGTGTGTGTGTGCGTGTGTGTGTGTGTGTGTGTGTGTGTGTCTGTGTGTGTCTGTGTCTGTGTGTGCACAAGCGTGCGTTTGTGCGAGTATTTGGGCTCCTGCCATCAGAGGCCGAGAGTGCAGGTGTTGATGCATACATTAACATAATGACCCTCAATCTATTAATATTGACGTCCCTCGGTCGTAAGGTCTGATCATGTCCATCCTAGTGATGGGTTGAATATATTCAGATAACCAATACTTCCCCCCTGTAGAACCCCTTACACAGCACCGGTGACAAACAGAGCACTGACATACAGTTCCAAGGGAATGAACGCTCAGAATGGAGATTAACAAGGAAAGCTAAGGGAAATGACAGGCTGTTTTCTCCTCATGGTAGACTTGTTAGGGCACTGTTTACTGTAGAAACAGCCTCACCTAGTGACAGTGGTCAGAGAGAGACCGCTCATTTCCACCAGCTACGTGTGTGTTCTACTTTCCAGTGAGAAGCTGTGTGTGTGTGTGTGTGTGTGTGTGTGTGTGTGAGTCAGGTATTCCTACGAGGACCTCCGACCCCCTGCAGCTCCTAACCGCAGCGCCAGTGGATATGCCGTGGTGAAAGGCTCCGGTGAAGCGAGCGCGGCTGCTTGACAGGCTCCGGTAGTTTCTAGGACGGTCGGCCAGTTGGGATGTTTGGAAATCCATCCGTCTGTCTAGATCCTGTCCGAAATACTCACTGGGGGAGGGAGAGAGGGGAAGCAGAGAGTTCCTTAAAGCTATGCAAAAATATCATCCCACTCTGCCGCCGCTGCTAAACTGAAGTCCTGGGGGAAATAATGATTGCGGGAATCTGGTGAGAAATAGTGCTGTGTCTGCAGTACACTCCGCTTCTCCAGTTCTCCCGTAGCGTGTCCTACATGAGTCAGCTGTTGGCGAAGCAGGCCTCGATTATGAAGGGATAGTTGTCCGGTTCCAGTGATCTGCGCCTCGTCGCATGGTTAGCGAAACAGCATGACGTTGACCCGTCACGGTTCTCAATGGTGTTTTTGTCTTTACATCATCAGCCGGTGGACTCTATGAGTGATCTGCGATAACACAGAGCAACCCAGGAGTGTGGCAGTTGATGTGTTGGGCTGCTGTCACAGGATGTGTTTTTAACCACTATTGAATAAGATCAAATTACTACAGTTAGTCTATATCTGACCTCTCTTGTAACTCCACCGTGCAGTGACTCAGGGCTTTATCCGTCCCCCGCAGAGATGGGGCCTCGCAGTGTGTGTGTGAGTGTATGAAGAGCTGTGTATTACCGGTTGTGACCGAAGTGCTATGTCTCAGCGCCTGCTGTCTGCACTACCTGCTGCTCTCATGCAGAGGTCTGATGACACTGTTAATTAAAGTACAAACCAATTGTATTTCTGGACACAACTTGATGGAAGTGTTGGCATCCGGTCAGCAAAGATTTTATTTAGGTGATCTTGTCCTCACAAAGTGTTGGTAGGTTAAGTGGGATTCTGGGCAGATTTTGCCTCTTGCTAAATATTTTTTGGGAACATTTGTTAATATATAATCAGTCAATGTAGCCTTTATAAGCTCCTTTAAATTTGTCATTTTGCTTGATGATTAGCTGGGTTAAGTTTGGGCCAACATAGAACTCCTTAAAGCTATCTGCTTCTTGTGATTCCCAGTCTTGGTTAAAATCACCAATGATAATATACTTCATTTGTTGGTCCATTACGTGATTTAGCATACCTTTCTTGGCAGATGGTGGGCGATATATTCCAACTGTAATTGCAATTGATTTCTAATGTAAATGTTAAGGCTAGGAATTCAGGTTTCATATGAATACAGATAGACTGATCTATTGGGATCATCCTTTTGAATACAGATCAATAGGAATCATCTGCACTTAAGCCCTGACAAGGCCCTTTAACTGCTATCCTCTGGTGCCAATCAATCACATAGTGAAGGTCAGAGGGTGCATCTCTGTATATTTCCATTACTGAGCTGGTATTTTCATCTAGAAAAATGAGTGGGACTTCTACCTTCATTCTTGTGTATGACCTGACCAATGGGGTAATCTGGACAATTCAGCCAATGAAATTCCCTCTCAGTTGACAGGGTCATATACAGCTCTGGAAAAAAATTAAGAGCCCAATGTAAAATTCAGTTTCTCTGGTTTTACTATTCATAGGTATGTGTTTGAGTAAAATGTAAATAAAATATTCTGTAAACTACTGACAACTCTAGCCATTCAAATTATCTTTGAGGTACTACTTGCGCAGTTTTTGCCATTCAGCTGGTCCTATTGCAAGAGGACAACAGTGTTTTTTATACTTTTACTCATTAAATAAGATTTGGTTCTGGTAATCATCTAATCAGTACTTCATTAAGTAAAATGAGGTGTGCCTGTGTTGAAATTTAACAGACTGGAATGGATGAAAATTAGGAGTGGTCTCTTAATTTTTTCCAGCGCTGTAAGATTTTGTTTTAAGTCCAAGTGACATTTTTGTGATTTAGTCTTATTCAGAGCACTTTATTGTTACATATTCGATTAACTACTTTTGATTGATGGATGCTTCCAATGCCCACTCGAAAACAAAATTCTGTACAGTGGAAGACTGTTAGTGCCAAACCTTCTTCTGAGCCAAACCTTCGGTCCTTACTAACTCTGGTATTGCTTCATTTAGCCTGTGAGTCAGCTAACAGGAAGTGTCTCTTGTATCAACTCATCAGGCCTTGTTTGTGTTGACTCCTGGGGTGACGATGTGACAGTGTGTCATTACAGGGAGGAAAGCAGACTGACCTATTTTTAACTGCCTGTCTGCCTGCACACCTACATACTATTTAGTATTAGTGTGGCTCTGTGTTAATGTGACTGTGTGTGTGTGTGTGTGTGTGTGTGTGTGTGTGTGTGTGTGTGCTTGTGTTAGTTTGACTGTGTTTGTGTGAATGTGTGAGTGTACGTGTTAGTTAGTGTGTGTATAAATATGTGTTTTAGTGTGAGAGTGTGTGTGTGTGTGTGTCTCTCTCACACTAACACACATATTAATACACACACCAACTAACACGTACACTCACACATTCACACAAACGTCCACAGTCACACAAACACTGTCTGTGTCTGTCATTACTTTCTTTGCTTATTTTGGTCTGCAAGTCATGGGGAGCTCTATAATAACTACATCTTGTGTTGAAAGGAACCCCTGTATTCTTCATTCTCCCCTCATCCATCACTTCCCCTTATTTTCCTTGTAAACATTCCCCTCTGCCTCTCAAATTTGTCTCTCATCCTGAAATTCCCTCCCCCCAAGATCTCCCCATCCTAATCTCTGTGGTCTAGTGAGTGAAATACTACTACTTAGAGTGGGGGGTGTGGGGGGGTGGATGTACCCTAGTGCAGTGCCAACTGACCTGATTTAGGGATGTGTAGCCGGGCTGGAGCTGGATGTGTTATCCCTGATCCCCTTCTTCCTCTTCCCTCTGTTGCACAGCTTTAGGAGCCATGACACCGCGGAGGATTTCAGGCAGGGCTTGTTCCTGGAAGAACCACGGGACGGTTCTAGTTTTAAACGCGTGGGTGGTGAGAGATTGAGTCTGACGTGATGTGGCTGGATCACGTATTCAGTAGTGGTAATCTGCTACTGATGGAAGCCAGCTGTTGCAGTGTGATATAGCCGGTTGCTCTGACTGGTTGGGATTCTGCCGTCAACCAGGCAAGCTACTGTGGCCCACTCTGCTGAACTGAGAAATCTGCTGAATTGGCGTTAACTACCAAGAGCTCTATTCTGTAGTACTTTTATTATACAGTCAGCCTGTGTCCTGTGTGGAGAATATTACATTTTTAGGAGCTGTAATAAGCTCATGCACATGTAGAGATCTGTAGTTGGTCAATAGAAGTCCTGGATTAAAGATTAAAACAGAGAATAGGTGAAGCTAATAGTTTAGGTGCAGTATCTATTGCACAGAAATATGTCTGTTTTTGTGTTTCCAGTCCATGTCGGTTGGTGTGTTTTCCACTGTGTCTGTGGATCTATGTGCGTATTCCCATGTGTTTTCCAGTCTCTCTCTCTCCTCTCCCTGTGTTTTCCATTGTGTGTCTCTGTTGCTTGCTGTTGGTCTGTGTGTCTGCTTTGGAGCTTCTCTATTTTCTCCCTCCGTAATTACAGGGGTTTGGCAAATGGTAGATAAATGGGACAGACACATCAAGGTCAGAGCTCTGGTTGTCACTGTCTAAGCTGCAGGAAGGAATGAGGTGGAGAGAGAAGGATGGAGAAAGAGAATCCTATTTCCTAGTTGTGGTGCCGGAAATGAGACTGTGTGCTTTTTCAGTTTTTTTTATATGTGTTAATGATAAGGTAACCCATGTTGCTAACAATACAACTCTCAGGAGTTTCTAACTTGTTGTTCTTTACTGGATTGTCATTCATGCGAAACTTCCCAGACTGAACAGAATTCACGACAGCATGTGAGGTCTGCATATCTTTCCCTGTTTTACACCTCCATCACTGTTTCAGCCAATTCGATACCAAGCCTGATACAAAGCCTGTTGAGTTTCAGACTGTGTGTGTTGTGTGTGTGTCCACATTTGCTTGTGTTTGTCCATGTAACGTGGCAGTATGAAGAAGTAGATGTAATGAAGGTCGCGTGTGTGTGTGTGTGTGTGTGTGTGTGTGTGTGCGCCCCATGCAAGTAACACTGCTCAGGTCCTTGGACATCATAAAATCAAAGTGCCGTTAGATGAGAGATACTCCGAATAGACAACACACAGGATAGGTGAGATCAATACTAGCTGGCTCAGAGAGAAATAGAGGAAGGAAGTGAAAGAAAGACAGAGGGGCAGAGATAGAGTTCATGATATGTAAAACGATACAAAGAGAGACTGAAGGACAGTCTGTGCGCTAGGAAGCGGTAGATCATCAGACAGATATAGAATGGGGTACTGATACAGTGCAGGTGGTGGGGGTGGCTCTGTGTTTGGGGGATAGAGAGAATCAGGAGAGTGGTGACTGACAGATACAACGCGTCCGCTCTGGGAGTGATCCATCTTCCAGGCAGCACCGGGGCTGGGGGACTTTACTCTAGGGATGATGGGTTATAAACGACTCCAAATGGCTCTCCTCAGGGCTGACAGTGATTGACAGTGGTTTGTGTAGGTTTGCTGTGTGTGTGTGTTTCTCAGTGCTTACGAATGCCTGCATTGTACATGTGCATAAAGGTGATAGGATTGTCATGAGGTGAGGTCTAAATATACACAATGGAAAAGGTCAATATATCGAACATACACTGTGTAGCCTTGAATTGCATCACTCCTCTCTGTGTCGTGTAAACGTTCCGGTCCAATCTGTGACATAAGCAGTAACCCCAAATCTGATTATGATACCTATAGAGTTACTTTAGAAAAATGTCATCCATTGGTGCACACACACACACACACACACACACAGCCTTCTGGAGCCTGACGGGTGAGAACACTATCTTTATTTCTCTGGTGCAGGATGTAATGCTGTGTTTCAGGCTACAGGTCTCTGTAGTGACCGTCTGACGATGACATCACTATCTTCTCACTGCCAGGTCAGACAACAGGTCAACCAGGGGACTCCGTCTCTGGCCTGTCCATATTCACTGGAGACGGTCTCAGATAAGACGGCCTTCCGAGTCAGCCATCCTGACGGTCCAGGGCGCCATGGTGATGGTTGTCCTTGAAAGCTAAACGTTCTATTCCTCTCCTCCCAATGGAAGCTTAGAAGAACAAACTCATTAATCCGCTCCTGTTCTCCCGTGTGTTCATCAAAATTCTGTCTAATGGTTTCTCGTAATTGCAAAATGTTAATCTCATCCGTCCCCCCTGCAAGCGAATGAATTAGATGACTCAGTTTGTCTAAGACTGTTTTAAACCTGTCTATCCTGTAGTATTTGGTTATATTCAGATTTGTATATAACCAAATACTACTTTAACTGTGTTTGCCTTTGTTTGTGGTTGCTACACAAATTGATCCCTTTTCTGTGAAGTGTTTGAATGGATGCGCACACACACACACACACACACACACACACACACACACACACGTCACCTGCCTAGAGGCAGGTGTGTAGAGCCGGTTTGGCAGGTGCCTTTAGGAGTGTTTCATGACTACCGGTGTGTTTTTCACAACTGTTTAAATGAGCTCCGGGGTGTGTTTGTGTTTTGAAACTAACAGAGATCTTCATGGACTCATACAAACACACATTTGATATTTCTGTTGGTAAGGATATGCTCTTATCCAGAAGGACTTATCCAGGAGTAATTGCAGATTGAAATGTTTTTGTAGCTGGTGGATTACTAACAAGGATTTACACTGGATGAATCGAATTCACTTTGTTGACAAAGAAAGGTTTGTTGGATTTTTCTATTCAAATGGTTCACTGGATTCCAGGTGTCTAAGGAATGGAGAAATAGTCAAAGAGACGGTAATCTATGTCTTGGCTTCTCTCTGACATTCTTAGAATAACAATAGTCTGGTTATTTAGTGGAGTTGAGGTACTTGTTTTGCTTCTTTACTATGGCAAACATAAAACATTTACCAAATTACCTTTGGTCATTAAGACCTTTTATTAACGTGTAGTAAAATTGGGAGTGGTGCGTTGGATGATGAATAATGTGTTGAATTGTTTTGTTGAGTTGCTGAAGATGAGTTCAGTGTGCAGTGCTTTTGGTAGAAAATCTTCCTCTTTCTGTGATTTGCCGACAAGTTCCCGTTTAACCCAAAGTGGTTTGATCTGCGTGTGTAGGTTTCACTTGCTCAGATTCACAGATATTTTATCACGTATATTAATTTTGTTTTTAGGTAAAAAATTGAAGCATCCTTGAAATAAGGTAACATTTTCTTAACAAGCTAAATTTGTATTAGATAATACTGTTTGGTTTTAGAAAATATGCCTTGAATATCAAGTCATTTGTTTTGTTCCATTGGAAGATTCTTTCACTTATTTTTCAAGCAAATATCTCCTCAAAGTTAAACGTTCTTATTTTTTACGATTTTTTTTTGCTTTGTAACCATGACTACAGAAAGTTACCATATATTCCCAGAATCGATAGGTCTTGTTATGGTCTCTCTGCTCTAGGCAGTCTGTTACCCATGACCTGACCTTTGTCTAAGGGCTACCTCTTCCTCAGTGGTCAGTGGTGTCGCCAAACCACATCCGAGTTGACAGATGCTGCCGCTAACCAAAGACAAAATATCCCATCTTAGCTCATGTAACGGTACATAATAGTCAAGTTTCGCATTTTGGGTCGAAATGTCAGTTACACTCAGTTGCGGTGCCAGGACATTTTGACTGTGATTGCTATGCGATTGCTTAACAAAACCGTACAGGTGCAAACTTTCTGTCTGGGTGGATGTGAGTGTAGTTACTCGCCCATTCTGAGCAGTTGCTTCACGATATCGACTGCTGTATATCTGCGAAAAATGGCCAAGACGAAAACTGCCAATAAACAGAAAAAAATTCTAGTTATAATTTTATTGGGTTGCTATGGGGTTGCTTTTCCAATTCTTGGGGTTGCTTGAGCGATCATAAGTCACCCCTAGCGCTGCCCCAGGTTACAGTGTTCATGTCATTGCTCAAACTGTGTTCGACTGTGCGGATGATTGTGAGACTGCTGTGTACTGAGAAGTCAGCACTGTGTGGTGTTTTTACTCAGCTGAAAGGAGAGTTCTATTGCAGCGGTACTGACGGTGGTGAGACGAGGCTTGGATCTCTTGACCCAGTTGGTCGTGTGCTGTAGAGACGCTGGTCATATCTTACGTGGAAAGATATATTTCGTAGTTGTGCAAACTGTGTCTCCCATCCCGTTTCCCTCCCTATCTGATTTGGAAAGGGCCTGGTAGAATAACAGTGCGCCAGCCAGGCGGCCCGAAGCAGGACCCAGTGGGGGCAGACAGCGTAGCAGGACTCATTAGCGCCTCGCAGAGCTCTGCCTTCCCTCGCCGCAAGCTGGAACCGGGCTGGGGAACACAAAATTAGACATGGAAACACGCCTCAGGGGTCTAGCCACCATCTCTGCATTGCTGCTTTTTGGAGATGGTGTGGACTGAACAGATAGCAGCCTGAGCATACAGGGGAGTGCAAAGAGGAGTGGTGATGGTCGATTATCATAATCTACGGACGGGCTCCTGGTCTAATGGAGATCCACTCAGCTAACCCAGCCAAGTTGAACATAGGCTGTAATGAGAGCGCTGGGAACAAAGCCTCGTATATACACACATACTGTACATATACGCACACACATTTGAGAAAGTTATTTCCTTGTGTTCCCATTCAAATTCCTATTTTACATAACTCCTATACTAACTGTAAAAAAGAGACAAATGAGACAAAGATAAATCATTTGTCAGAACCTTTTCCTCTTTTAATGTGACCTACAATTGAATTGTGAACAATTCAATTGATAAACAAACTGAAATCTTTGAGGGGGAAAAATGAAAAATAAAAACCTTACAATAAACTGGTTGCATAAGTGTGCACACCCTTGAACTACAGCTAATGGCTTTGAATGATGCGATGTGTGACGCTGCTTCTAAAATCATCAGACAGTGATATTGATTGGTTGTCCATGGTGAAATTGTCATTCTGTGCAAACTGCGATGTAACTTTTTAAAGTTTGATTTAAGACACACTTTACACCCAAACCTACAAACAAACAAACTAACAAACTGATTGGTGTCCACGAGATTGTGACAGCAGCAGGAGGACAAAGCCATGGTGGCCGTAGGGCGTGCAAGGATTTCAAGGGCGTCACAGTCAGAGCAAGGGGCAATGACAGCCATGGCCGTGGTGAAATTCCTACCATGTTGGTGTCAAACTAACACGTAGACAACCAAGAGGGGAGTTCCTAACAAATTATTAATCAATCAATTACAAGCAAAAATCAGCAGACACTAGGCCCTTCATGAAATGTGTAACCCTAAGCTGAAGATAACCTTTTCCTCACAAGGACCAGTTAAATGCCTTCATAAAGGCTTTTTCTTTCACTTGCGTTAATATCCTCCCTGGGGATTTCTGGTCCTGACAAGTACAGTAACATGAACCCACACACACACACACACACACACACACACTCAGTGACCACACACTACCCCCACTGTCATCAACACGAACAAGACATCATGTGAACATAACCAACGTATTCCACAAAACAACCGCCCTCATTATGAAGGCTACACTTCAATTCACTTGACTGGATTTCAAAAGGGCCCCCATTAGGCATCACATGCTTGGAGCCCTCGTCATTCAGCATAGCTCCATACTGGTCACCCCTTCCCCCCCACGGACCAATTGACAGTCCGTGTGATCAACACATTTCAGCGGGTTACAGTAGGTCCCGCCCTCCGCATTGTCATTTTGTAAAGACCAGAACTCTCGCAAGGCCAAACATCGAGTTTTATCACGTTTTCTCAAATTCAGCCTATGGAGTCGCAGAGCGTACACGTGGCAGTACAAATTACAAAAGCACAAACGATACCATGTAGCGTGTATATAGTCCACTTTTGATTTAATTGCGGAGTACATTTTCCCTCAGTGCATCTGTTGTGTGGGTGGGGGTCTGTTCATGAAGCGAGTGGGACGAATTAACACACACAGACTATTATCATCTTGAGACAGTCCAACAGGATGTGGAGCCGTAATAGATATAGGCAGTGCTCTCCGAATGCTCTTTGAGGCGGAAGACTTCCCTGCCTCTACTTTGGCCTCTTGTCAGGATCGATGCGGGGTCTCAGCCCTCTGTCTCCTTCCTCTCTGGTTCTTTCTGCTCCCCACAGCCTGACTCAGGCAACAGGCTAAAGGACCTTTGTTATTTTTCTTGAGTTCTACTGTTACAGTTCTACAGGGCACTGCACCACTGAAGCTGGGCCTGTATGAGGCTGGGCCTGTATGAGGCTGGGCCTGTATGAGGCTGGGCCTGTATGGGACTGGGCCTGTATGACGCTGGGCCTGTATGAGGCTGGGCCTGTATGACGCTGGGCCTGTATGAGACTGACTCATCTGTCAAACTGGTTTAGACTAAAACTGGGTCTGAATGGGTTTCCGCCATGTGCCTTTCTTGATTTTCTCCTGGTAATGCTGTTTTCCTTCTTAATAGGTGACATTCCTGCATGTTTTCTTGGAAGAAGTAATATAGTCAGTCAATAAAATGTTTTCTTTCTCCTTCCTCAACCTTTCCATCTCTCTCTCTTTCAGACCTCCCTCCCTCCTCCCTTCAGTACCAGTGTGGATCAGTGGACTTCCGGTGTTCTCCACGGCTGGGAAAACAAGCACCACCCACTCCCAAACCATGTCACGGCCGGCCTGCAGTCAAGCCCCGCCCACAGCCCACAGCCACCCCCATCTCTCAGAAACCTCAAGGTATGTTGACTTAGTGCTCATCATGTTTATAAGTAGTAACGATGCAGTAACGTTGGGGTGATGTCGTTGGTTAAATATAAAACACATTTTAAATATAGAACACAGTGTGTTTTGCAAAAACATTGGCGACTCTGGTTTAGTCCTCATCTAACGTTTTAGCCTGCACGCGATGCCATTCTCTGCTGTAACTGCTGTCAAACACTGAGAGGAAGGAAATAGACTCCCCGAATAGACAGAACTGTAGCAGAGGAATTTGCTTCCTCATTCAGTCTTAATAAAATGCCAAGCCTGCTGTAAGGACTGGCCTGCAGAACAACTAAACTCCTGAATGCTTTACCGTGAACGTCGTAACAAAGTTACACTGCATTTCTAATAGCGTGGGTGGACCGTTGCACAGTTTTATGTGTGTTTTTTTGGGTCTGTGAAACCACAGAGACACACACTCCTCTCCGCATCCTGTTCACAAACCAGGAAGCTGTCTTAGGTCTGTGAAGCGACATCAGAGGTTCGTCTGTCTGTGTTCGAGGACCTTGAAGTTTATATTTGTTTTATGATGGTATTTGGACTCTGGTTCTGTGACCAGGTAGCAGAAGCGGTAAAGATACACAGGACTACGGAAATGGAGGCCTTCTCGCTCGGATCTCTCCGGGGCACTTGAAAAAGGACAGTTTCCATGGTTACACCACCAACCGGACCTTATCTCTGTATTTCTCACTTTTTGATTTTTCTTCCCTCTATCCGCCACCTCTCCTTCTGGACCTGGGCATCCAGTGCCCCCTAAGCCCCCTCATCTGCTGGCCCTCGGACAGGACAAGAAGCCCAAGAGGATCCCACCGGCCCCTTCCAGGCCCCTGCCTGCCCCTCCACCTCCTCCCAAACCAGGACTAAGCCAGACCCCCCTTGGCCCGGCCACACAGCCCCAGAGAGAGGCCCAGAGCGTGGGACTGCTCATCGAGAGGTTCGAGAACTCCAGGTAGGGGATTTCACAAGGTGCAGTTGCCTGTTTGACGCATCAGTTTCATGTTTTGTGCGTGTGTATGTGATTTGAGAACTGATTATATTTTGTCAGAGGATTTCGGTATTTATATTAGAGTTTAGGTTATCAAAGAGGGTTTCGGTCCTGGTGGATTTTTGGATTTAATTGAATTAGTTCTTGATTAGGGGTTTTGGCCTTTCAGGAACGCAGTTGAATAGATCTGGTTTGCAAGCTCATTCTGTTACAGAACACACAATCATCCTTCATTACATTCTGTTACGGAACACATACTCATCCTTCTTTACATTCTGTTATGGAACACACACTCATCCTTCTTTACATTCTGTTACGGAAAACACACTCATCCTTCCTTACATTCTGTTACACAACACACACTCATCCTTCCTTACATTCTGTTACACAACACTCACTCATCCTTCCTTACATTCTGTTACGGAACACCCACTCATCCTTCCTTACATTCTGTTACAGAGAACACGCTCATCCTTTGTGTTGCAATACAACATTGGTGTGTTTAAGTCCAATCAAGGCTGAAATGTAAGTTTCATAGCACAGATGCGTCCTTTTTTGAGTGTTTCTTTTCTTATTTCCCAGGGTTCCTATTCTTGGGGTCACTCCGAAGAACCAGCTACACCTCTGCCTAAGTATGGATACCACGTCAGAAACCACAGCCTCTTATGCCCCAAACCCCCCAGCACCCACCCATTCAGGGTCAGCAGGACCAAAGGACTCTGGGGAATCCTCCTCCTCGGATAAACTTGCACTATTAGTCACTGAGCGGACTAACGATGTCATGGGGCTGAGTGACCTCTCGTGTCTGGCCGCTCTGCACATCGACAATGGCGAGGACATTCCTCTGCATTCTACAGAGGACGACCTCGATGCTGTCCGCAACGACACGGCCGGTCACCACGACAACGCGGAGCAGGAGGGCGGGTCCTCCCACGAGCTGCAGGACAATCCGGATTTGCAATCCTCTGAGCAGAACGGAAATGGGAAGATTCCCAACCGGGACAGCGGGATTGACAGCCCGTCATGCGCTGTGGAGGGTGAGGTGTTCCCCAACGAGGATGCCATTGATGAGGAAGAGCACTACGACAGTGTCACCGAGACGGAGACTAGCGTGTCCTGCTGCGTAACCCTGGAAAACAAGCGTGACTCCACCCAGGATGAGGACAGCGACCTTGACGAGGTCAGCAGCGGCGAGACGGATGGAGCGGAGAAGTCCGACGCACACACGGAGTCGCACAAGGTGAGCCAGATACACACGAGACTGACACAATGTAACCCTGACACAATGAAACTCTGACATAACGCAACACTGACACAACGCAACACTGACGCAACGCAACACTGACACAATGAAACTCTGACATAATGCAACACTGACATAACGCAACACTGACATAACGCAACACTGACAAAACGCAACACTGACATAACGCAACACTGACATAACGCAGCACTGACACAACGCAACACTGACACAATACAACACTGACACAACGTGACACAGGCACAACACTGACACAACACAACATAGACACAAATGCAATGCAGGCACAACGCAACTAAGACACAAAACAAAACCAGCACAGCACATCACAGGCACAAATGAAGCATAAGGTCAAATGCAACCAAGACACAACTTATACAGTCATATTGCTGGTAGTTGTCATCATAACCTGTATCTGTTCATTATAGTATCTGTGCAATCTGAAAGCCTGAATCTGTTTTAGGCTGTCTAGTTTCAGGTGTTTTTATAGGTCTATACACAGCACACAAACACCAACACTTTTTAGCAACTTTCAAGTGTGTGTGTGTGGAGGTCACAAGCGTTTGTGGCGTGAAGAGGAGTTTACTTACCCAGGGCTGTAACAGGAGCTTGTGTCTGCTACCAGAGGACACACAGAAAGCTGCACTCAGCTAGGCTTGTGTTTCTACTAACTACTGTCCTTGGCTCCTGCCATCGATCACTGTAAGGCTGATACTGAAACCTTTAGAAGTCTTCACATCCTACTGGCAAACATGAACACCCCTGCCTTTCTTAATTTATCGTAATAAAAGGATCTGGGTGAATGTCAATGGACAACAGATGAAAACAGATAAACGGAGGTAGAGAGTCTGACAAAGATTTGTTAGTGTACTGAGACAAAAGTGTAGAGACTGGACGTACAGTTGTGTGTTGAGACTGGACGTACATTTGTGTGTTGAGACTGGACATACAGTTGTGTGTTGAGACTGGACGTACAGTTGTGTGTTGAGACTGGATGTAGAGTTGTTGTGTGTTGTGACTGGAGATAGAGTTGTTGTGTGTTGAGGCTGGACGCACAGTTGTGTGTTGGGACTGGATGTAGAGTTGATGTGTGTTGAGGCTGGATGTACAGTTGTGTGTTGGGACTGGATGTAGAGTTGTTGTGTGTTGTGACTGGATGTAGAGTTGTTGTGTGTTGTGACTGGATGTAAAGTTGTTGTGTGTTGAGCCTGGATGTAGAGTTGTTGTGTGTTTTGACTGGATATAGAGTTGTTGTGTGTTGGGACTGGATGTAGAGTTGTTGTGTGTTGAGTCTGGATGTAGAGGTGTTGTGTGTTGAGCCTGGATGTAGAGGTGTTGTGTGTTTTGACTGGATATAGAGTTGTTGTGTGTTGAGACTGGATGTAGAGTTGTTGTGTGTTTTGACTGGATATAGAGTTGTTGTGTGTTGAGACTAGATGTAGAGTTTCTGTGTGTTGTGACTGGATGTAGAGTTGTTGTGTGTTGAGCCTGGATGTAGAGTTGTTGTGTGTTTTGACTGGATATAGAGTTGTTGTGTGTTGAGACTGGATGTCGAGTTGTTGTGTGTTGAGCCTGGATGTAGAGGTGTTGTGTGTTTTGACTGGATATAGAGTTGTTGTGTGTTGTGACTGGATGTAGAGTTGTTGTGTGTTTTGACTGGATATAGAGTTGTTGTGTGTTGAGACTAGATGTAGAGTTGCTGTGTGTTGTGACTGGATGTAGAGTTGTTGTGTGTTGAGACTGGATGTAGAGGTGTTGTGTGTTGTGACTGGATGTAGAGTTGTTGTGTGTTGTGACTGGATGTAGAGTTGTTGTGCGTTGTGACTGGATGTAGAGTTGTGTGTTGGGACTGGATGTAGAGTTCTTCTGCGTTGTGACTGGATGTAGAGTTGTGTTTTGTAACTGGAAGTACAGTGGTTGTGTTTTGGCACAGAGCCATCATCATGGGTGTGAGCAACACTGTGTTTAGATATTGTCAGTTCACAACCTGCAATTACGGTAACAACACAGACACACACCGCAGCCTACACTGTTCACCTCATGGACAACCCTGATGTTTCCTGGAATCAGCTATACAGCCCCGGGGATTGGGAGGCATGGAGGTTGCGAGAGGACAATGCCGCATCACCGAAATTAACAGCTTTTTAATGACACCTTGGTTACAGAGGATGTGGGTTTTTATGATGCAAATTGATACGGGAAAAGGGTCTATTAGTATCTTCCAAACCTTAGCGTCCTCTGCAATGAGAAGAAGTGTATTTCACCTGCAGTGTACTGTTTCTGAGCGTGTTAATTTGTGCGTGTCCTGCTTAAAGTCTCTGTGTACTGGTTTGGATAGTATGTTTCACAATTTCCTGATTGTGTGTGCGTATATGTGTGTGTGTGTGTGTGTGTGTGTGCGTGCGTGCCTGTACCAGACAGCTGTTGCCAAACACAATGTCACAATCTGGTTTATCGTCACCTCATGACATCTGGTTTCTGCCATGACACAGGAATGCCGTTTCATCCTAAACATTCATTCCTGTTCCTGGACGTAAAGCCGTGAGACTCTATCCTCCATCGTAGCACCCTGATTGTTTTCTCCTCTCAGCTGCGTGGAGCTGGTGATCGTTGCTACGTGCACAGGCACATAATGAGGTTGGCCCAGTTCTGCTCGACTGAGATGGAAAGATTGACAGCGGACATCTCAATTTCTGAAGTGTTTTTTTTCTGTATGTCATTTCTGGGTGAAGTGTTGTCTTTCACCAACAGGGCCTTGGGAATATTTGTGTTCTTGGTTAATGTAGCTGTTGTTTTCTCTGAAAGCTCGTAACTGTTGAGCCGTATGTGTTATGTGGGACAGTGTTGTGGAATAGCTTTTGTGTAGTTGAGTGTGTTCTTCATTTTGTGCTGTTCGGTGTGTGTGTGTGTGTGTGTAACGTTTATGTTTTCTCTTTCCCCCAGTGCTCAGAGACCCAGAAGTTACTGAACATCGCCAGGGAGCTTCTTCACACTGAGGAGGCTTATGTTAAGAGACTTAACCTCCTGGACCAGGTACACATACACACACACACACACACACACACACACACACCCAAACACACACACAAAGCAGTTTATGTACTCTGACAAACACAATTTTTTACATATAAATAACATATAAAGGCACAAACAGCCAGGAGCCCAACGTAAACCTCCCTGAGTGTTGGGGTGTGAGTTGGTTTTGGTGCCTCTGTCCCAAATACCCATCTCTCGTGTGTGCCAGCTCGGGGAGTTTGTTATTCTTATCAGGGCTAAGCAGGATTAACACAGGCCCAGTGATCCACTGAACACTGACGCTTTCCTCTACATTTTGGATTAATCAGGAACATGTGTTGAAAGTGCGTGTGCATTTGTGGGGTAATGACGTGTGTGTAAGGTGTCATTTGCTGTCTGATAGTTCTGCTTTCATGGCAGCAAAGTCACTCACTAATGACTACCGGGTTGACCTGGGAACTGACCTCTCACCTCTCTGTCAAGTGAGCATACTCAGAACCTTTCCTGTCTTGTTCAGACCTTGTGTGCTGTGTCCATATATGTCCAGGCAGTTGGTCTAATCCTTCCATATCCAGCAATGTGACCTGGATTGTTTTCTAATGTCTGTTAGAGAACCAGATGGTCATCCTATTATAGGAAAGGTTTTATTATTTGTCTTTTAGGAGTGATAGACTAACAGATACACAGAATTAGAATAAGAAGCACACAGACAGAGAGACAAATGGTATGGCCACAGACAAGACTGTGGGCTTGCTTCAGACCTGCTGTGTGTTTTTGTTAAGCCTGTGTTTCTTCACAGTAGTATTGGTTTCCGTGGTAAGCTGGGTGCATACAGGCCACTAGTAGGCTATGTCAGGTTCTTTGGGGAAGCATTCGAAAAAATAAACCAAGCCATTGAAATTCAGCCGGATTAGCTCTGAAAGCACGTCTAATGGCTGTGGAAATTAAGTCATAAATTGTGGATTATTAAAATGTAATATACAGACGAGAGTAAAGTAGCTATGCTATGGTTTTGTCATGTACAGTTAGTTATAAGCTAAAATGCACTATATTTGTGTTAATTTATATATGATGCCAACATTTTTGTATTTCCATCCATTCACCTGCAGTCAAACCATACCCAGAACCTGGTGTCTGGTTGAGCGATGGTACAAAGAGTTATGGGATTTTAGATTCCCTGTCTTAAACTTGTAATGTTGAACCTAGGCAGTTGTGTACCCGGCAGGGAGATAAAAGGTTACTGACCTGGTATTGATGGTGGACCAAACTGTCACATATTTCCACATCTAAAGCAACATTCATTCAAAGAGCCCATAGTTTGATCATTTGTAGTAATGCAGTAGTATGACATATATGCATTTAATGTGGCTTATGCACATTCATTCTCCTGTTGTCTACAGGTATTTTGCACTAAGCTGACTGAAGCTGGAATTCCTCAGGAAGTGATAACAGGGATCTTCTCTAATATTTCCTCCATCTACTGCTTCCATCACAAATTCCTGCTCCCCGAGCTCAAGACACGCATCACTGGAGAATGGTGAATAAACTAGGAACAGTGTTGGAATGGTCTTTCAGTATTGTTACTTCAGCATTTTCCATGTTGGAATAGTGTTTCAGTAACATTCTAAAAGTATGACTAATGTTGGAATAGTGTTTCAGTAACATTCTAAAAGCATGAACAATGCTGGAATAGTGTTTCAGTAACATTCTAATAGCATGAACAGTGCTGGAATAGTGTTTCAGTAACATTCTAATAGCATGAAGAATGTTGGAATTGTGTTTCAGTAAAATTCTAAAAGCATTAATTATGTTTGTATAGTGTTTTTGTGAGATTATATATGTTAATAATGTTGGAATATTGTTCATGTAAATGTATTAGAATTAGCATTAGTAAGAACAATACTGAGATAGGATGCTTTATACATATTTGACATGTAAAACTCCAACGGACCCTTAATGTTAAGCTCCAACTGCATGTGTTTCTCTTTATTGGATAGGTATGATTCTACGGTGGTCAGTTTGTGTGTGTGGGTCTGTCTGTCAGTGTGTATGTTGGCTGCAGAACTCTGACAGCTGGGTTGCGAGGAGGGGGGCAGTAGGCTGTGTTTCTGTGTGGGGGAATGTGTGTGTGTGTGTGTGTGTGTGTGTGTGTGTACGCTAGGTTGGTAGAATGGGGCCATTATTCGCCTGCCTTCATCTGCTGTGAGGAAACAAACCACAAGTGTGTGTGTTTGTGTTTCAACTCTAGTCCTTATCTGAAAGATATGTCTCACATAACTTTTGTGTACGTTTTGTTCAATAATGTCTATTTTAATTGAATGGAATATGTACTTCATATATACCGTATATCCACAATAGTCCAGGATATTTCAGTAGAGTTGTTTGGCTGACTTAAAGTATGTGGGTGTGGCTGTTTTTTAGGGACTTAAACCCACGAATTGGAGACATCCTCCAGAAGCTGGCTCCATTTATGAAGATGTACGGAGAGTATGTGAAGAACTTTGACCGTTCTATGGACCTGGTCAACACATGGAGCCAACGGTCATCCCAATTCAAGAGTGTGGTCCAAAACATACAAGTAAGAAATTAGCTACAGTGCATGTATGCTCAATTATCTTATGGTTACATGTGACATGATATACTACAACAACACTATGTCATGACACTGTGTGTATATATATATATATATATACACCCCTGGTTTCTGCAAAGATAAATAATGTCAGAACTTTTTCTACCTTTAATGTGACCTATAACATGAACAGTTCAATTGAAAAACAAACTGAAATATTTGAGGGGAAAGATAAAAAATAAAAAACACAAGTGTGCACACCCTTAAACTAACATTTGTTAAAGCTCGTTTAGATTTTATTACAGCACTCAGTCTTTTTGGGTAGGAGTCTATTAGCATGGCACATCTTGACATGGCAATATTTGCCCACTCTTCTTTGCAAAAGCGTTCCAAATCTGTCAGATTGCATGGACATCTCTTATGCACAGCCCTCTTCAAATCACCCCACAGCTGTTCAATTGGTCTAGGCTCTGGCTGGGCCATTCCAAAACGTTAATCTTCTTATGGTGAAGCCATGCTTTTGTGGATTTGGATGTGTGTTTTGGGTCGTTGTTGTGCTGAAAGGTGAACTTCCGCTTCAGCTTTGTATGACACATACTATGTCATTACACATACTACAGCTGTATATACGCGGCTGTAATATGTATAATAACATATTGTAGCAGTGGTGTATACATCATGACATAGTGTGTGTGTATGTGTATATATATGTAAAGTGTTGCTTTGTTTTGTTTTTCGACAGAAGCAGGACGTGTGTGGGAACCTGACTCTGCAGCACCACATGTTGGAGCCTGTGCAGAGGATCCCTCGCTATGAACTCCTGCTTAAGGACTATCTGAAGAAACTGCCTGACGATGCACTGGACCGAAAGGACACAGAGAGTATGTTTGTCTGTTTGCCTATTAGGTTATGCCACTAAACCTGGTCTAAGGACTGTTGATGAGGGTTAGTAGGCTAACCTAAACCCAAACCTCAACCCTTAACTAACCCAAAGCTCTGCCCTCATCTTTGATTCATTGTCCCTGTATGTAACAAGAGATGCGGTAACTGAGAACCTGAAAGCCTTTAGGGCTTGACGAAGGACACAATCATTGGCACGCAGTCAAAATCTGTGATCGAACAAAGTGACAATTTGTATTTATTATAACAGGCCCACATTGTCATTGCTTTTATTTTGATATCCTTGGTTGTTTATGCCGCTTAACATTTCAGAATCATACTCATTTGATTTAAGAATAAGTGACTACAAATGGCTACATCTTGTTTGAAACGTAACTACCACAACGGAACCAGTGCGTGTAGTAAATGTTGTTAGTATCAGTGGACTGCTGACTATAACATGAACATGTATCCAGAAACAAGCATCATATCCATGTTCTTACTTCAACAAGGTGTGACATTCACATACAATAATAGCCTACATTCTGGCTGATCACGCCTGTGTGTCAGTGGGGAGATTCACCAGCGTTTTCCCCCGCGTTGCCATGACATTTCCATTGTTGCGGTGGAGTTCCATTAACCTCTTCACGGCATCTAGGTCTGAGTAAAGCCTCTGTAATAACCAGTTGTGCCTGGATAAATGAAGGTTTTGGTACATCCTAGAGAATACACCATTGTGGAACTACACCATAGCTTGAACCCATTTCTTGCAGGGTTCAGTGCATTAGCTGAAGAGTACGTAGACAGTGAGTGCTTTGCCAAATGTGTACCTCAGAAGTGTGGTTCTGGATAGCTGCTACAGATCATTCTAACACGGTGTACGTTAGACCCATGGTTCTGGATAGGTGCTGCAGACTGTTCTAACACGGTGTACGTTAGACCCATGGTTCTGGAGAGGTGCTGCAGACCGTTCTAACACGGTGTACGTTAGACCCATGGTTCTGGATAGCTGTTGCAGTCCGTTATAACACGGTGTATGTTAGACCCATGGTTCTGGATAGCTGCTGCAGTCCGTTCTAACACTGTGTACTTTAGACCCATGGTTCTGGATAGCTGCTGCAGACCGTTCTAACATGGTGTACATAAGACCCATGGTTCTGGATAGCTGCTGCAGTCCGTTCTAACACGGTGTACGTTAGACCCATGGTTCTGGATAGTTGCTGCAGTCTGTTCTAACACGGTGTACGTTAGACCCAT
>JACXGJ010005101.1:0-41042 GCA_016801105.1 Esox niger
AGTGAGGGCGAGGTCCCTGGGGCTCTAACCGTACCTGGCCTTGTCAGTGAGGGCGAGGTCCCTGGGGCTCTAACCGTACCTGGCCTTGTCAGTGAGGGCGAGGTCCCTGGGGCTCTTGGCTGCGGAGGAGGCAGCGGCTCGGGTGTTATTGGGCTGCTGGTGGCGGAGGCTCTCATCCTCGTTGGCCGTGGTGGCGTCTGTATCGTCACTCTGGGAGACAGATCGAGAGACAGGGGGGAAAATGTTAAAAACAATCTAAACAAAAAACATCAGTCTATGTAATCCAAGTACTGAATGCGTATGAGAGGGTGTTCTCTCCTGTTTCCAGACATCCGACCTGCACCATGGCCACTAGCTCCTGCAGCTGCCGTAGTTTCTGCTTGGCCGTCTGCAAACGGTGGACCTTGTGAGCGAAGTCCACGTCGTCGTTGGCTAGGCTGCTCCTCTGGCTCGACCCAGAGCCCTCGCTATTCCGGCCATGGCGCCCTGGCACTCCCTCTTCATCCTCCAAGGCATCGTCGTCATCGTTTCGACAGTCGATGTGGTTGTGGTCTTTGACCTGGTTGTAGGGGCGGTCGCTGTTGTACTGACACTCTGTTGGGGACAGGGACACTAAAGGTTAGTGGTAAGGTGTGTGTGAGCGTGTGTGTGTGGGTGTGCATGTGTGTGTGCATCCTGACCTATGGCCGAGGGGATATTGAGGCTGCGGAGGTTGGCGGCAGCCGAGCGGTTGTTGATCTCACACTCGGTGTTGAGTCTCCCGTCGGAGCGGTTGTTGGCGCCGCCCCCTCCTCCTCCACGACCGTTGGTCAGGCTGTTCATGTCCGTCCAGTTCCCAGGGTGCTGTGGGTTCCTGACCAGAGGAAAGACATGAGATTAGGAATAGTTGCTTCAATGGCACTTCAGCTATAACTGCCAGGACCGACCCAAATGGGTCAGCTCATAACCCTTGGGCTGATTCAATAAGGTGTGCTGGTTAACCTTATATTGGTGATGGGGGGGCGGCGGTTCTCCTGCTCCGAGTCAAACATCGCCTCGAGCATGGAGCCGTCCTCCTCGGTTTCCTCCTCATCCTCTTCCTCGTCGTCCTCCTTCACGTTCTCATTGACCGTGTCCACCATCATGTCGGACGTCTGCTCATAGTACTGCACCAGCTCACGCAGTTCGTTCAGACGCTTGTGCACCTCCTTCAGCTTCCTGTGTGGGGGGATTCCAATTCAGCACGTCTCCCGTTCAAAGTATTAGAAGGATTGCAAGCGAGATCGCAAGCTGGCTATTCCTTTCAGGTCACGTTTCAAAGAGTTTGTCAGAGAATGTAAAGGGACTTATTAAATAAGGGAAAAGAGAAGGTGACAACCACATTCAATAAAAAAGACAGACTTGACTAATTGGATCTGTAGTTTTCTCTGCAAAATGGATAGGAGAGGGTCCTTTGTCTGGAACAAAAGTGTGTATTTCTGGTGAAGAGCCATAAGTCAAAGTGAGTACCTTCTGCTTAGCTCCTGTGCTTTGTTGGCACACTCACCAATGCGCACAACTAAACATGATTTTATTTGTTTCTTTTTACATTTGACTAATTTAGCAGATGCCCTAATCAACAGCGACAGTATAGCAGCAATTTAGACCCATGCTTAAGGGCACATTCGACTTTGCGTCTTCGGGATTTGAACCCAGAAAGAGCCCTGAAATATACTTGGCAGGCTGCGCACTGGTAGGAATAACAGCCGTTTATTATCAGAGTGTGTTAATACAGCAGTTTATTACCGGAGTTTGTCCGCTGGGGCGTCTTCATGCTGGGGGTGTTCGGAGGTCCGGTAGGACGTAGAGGGGTCCTGTCTCATGGCGGAGGCCCCGTTAGGTTCCCTGTACAGGGCAGCAGGGCGATCCGAGGAGCCCAGACCCAGGCTTTGCTGAGAGGGGAGGGGGTCACCGGCAACACGACCTTGGTGGAAAGAGGAAGAGCATCATAGAAATAATCCACCGACAGTCAGACGATTAACCTCAAGAGACACCCAATACACATGTTTGTTTTTGCACAACACACTACGGTCACATTAGCATTCAATGGTAACCAGCCTCGGTGCTCACAGGAGTTGTTGTTGAGGGTTTGGTCGCGGAGGGAATGCAGCTCCTGCAGGATCTTGTCCATGGTCTGCTTCTTGTCCTGCAACTCCTGCAGCTTGGTCAGCTTGACGCTGGCCGCCGAGGGCAGCGCGGGGGGGGCGGAGGTCAGGACCGCGGGGTGGAGGAAGGAGGACGAGGCGGCAGACGAGCGGGGAGGTGGCTGCGAGGAACGGGAGCGGCCGACCTCACGTGAGAGGGAGAGGCTCTCGGCTTGACGGCGGTTGTCGGGGACAACAGCCTTGGTCTGGGGCAAGAGACGGCGCTGAACATTAGCAGACACGGTCACTGTGCACAACATTGAGAGACACGGCCTACATCTGGGTTTAAGGGGTGATCAGAATCACCTTAAACCGACACTCCCACAGCACCACCTTATGGTCTACTGTTGCTGCTGATGGTTAACAACATAAGAACGGAACAGAAATACCACACTAATTCTGATCTCCCAAGTTGGATTCATTCAGCGGCAGAATGAAGGGAAACAGTGACGGCGTTTTGCTCGACCCGTCGCTACTGGTACCTGGGTGTCGTGGAGCTGGTTGTGGAAGCGTTGGATTAGATCATTGAGCTCCTCGTTCAGCTCCGAGGTGATGCTCAGTCCTGACACGCTGCCGGTGGTCTCGGTTGGCACTGAACACGCACAAAATTGTACCCAATACGAAACGTTAATAATCAAACTTCTATGCTAAACATAACTTATCCCCTAAACATAACCCTAATTCTAACCAAACCCAAGGTCTGAAAATATATATATTTTTTCTATTGACATAGCACAAAGACAGGTAAACTTGAACACGTGTGATGGTTCTGTGCGCGCTCCTTGCCCCCCCTGCGTGTCGGTGCTCGTCTCTCACCGGCGTCATCCACGGCATGCGGGGTGCCGTGCTGCATGGCCAGTAGTGCTGCCTGGCGGCCCTGCAGGGCCCGGAGCTGTTCCTGCTGCTCCAGCATCTTCTTCAGCAGCTCGTGCTGCCTCCGCAGGTTCTCCAGCTCTTCCTTCTGGTCGCTGCGGTCTGCTACCCGGCCCTGACCCACACCACAGATGGAGGGGTGAGAAAACCGCCAACCCAAACAGAATTCTGCCTATGCCTTCGTTACATTTTCTGACTGTTTGGCTCCTTTGAGAATGTGGGGGTGAATAGCAGATTTTTTTTGCAGCCCAACAGTACTGCAGCTGAGTGTAGAAACCCATGACAAAACAACTACCTATTTTGCCTAAAGTGCAAGCGTGCAGTCCGAGGTCACTTTACAGTTTGGGATGCCAGGAAATCTAGGTTTGATGGTCAGTGCTAGGGAACGCTGACTTCTTTGAGGGAAAAACAAGTGCTAGTCAGGTTCTGTTCTGACGTTACTAGCATTTATCAAGCACTTGGTTCTGTTACACCTCTGCCCTACAGTGACATGCCTCATCAGCTCACAAGATTTGGGTGAAATTTAGCAAAACAATTTACATGGTGTTCCTATGAATAAATGCTTTATTTATAAACATTACAAAGCATACTGGTTATTTTTCTGTGTTTGATTGTGTAATGGAGGAAAAAACATAGCCTTGGTTAAAAACACATAGGCTGGTGCAACAAAGGAAGGTTTGTACCTAGCTACCATGTCAGGAACACTTGGAGTAACAATTTATTACTGTAAATACAATGACAAGAAGAAAATTGCACTTGGATCGACAACATAGAATCCTATAGGAAAGGGGGGGGGGGTCATCTACTGTAACTTACAGTAGCATTTGAGGCATCTGAGGAGCGCACCTCGATGTTGAGGGAGGTGCTCTCGGGTAATGAGCCGGAACCCAAAGCTGAGTCCATTGTTCCAGCCTCGTCCTCCTCGTTCTCCCTTGCCTGCAGAAAGAAGTCAGTTGGATTATAGGTGCAGAGCGTGGCAGGGAGACAACGGTTGACTCCCACTATCGTTCCATTCCTTTGCACACCAGCGCCGTCTCAACGTTCAGTCAGTAAATCAGTCAGTCGGTGCTGAGGGTCGCCAATCATAGCTCAGCTTCAGCCAATCACTTACCAGCTCAACGCACAAAGCCAAATAAGTTGCAAATGACTTTTCAACAGATGCACTCCCTGACCCTTTATCACTACCTGACCTCAAAGTGAATACTTGAGCAGTGTTTACACAGAAAACTTCAGCAGGATGCCGAAAATGACTGAACAGAGAGCCCTAGAATAACAAACAATTATGAAAAAAGCATGCAGGAGGTGTCAGCTTAAATCGATAGCAAGACATGCTGCCGTCGAGATACGATTGTAACGTGTGATATCCAGCAGTAAGGATGCATCATGTCCCATATTGAGTTCCTAACAGAACCAGATACAAGGACGTTTGTCTGTTGCCATGGCATTAAAAATACATGACCAGGGTGCAGTGGAGTTTTCCAAAACAACACGATTGGCTTACAACATCAACAGGCCTTTACACACTGCATTGTTCTAAGCCTTGGGCTATCTTAGCCCTAGGCTAGGACAGACCTTGTGTAAGCTTAGCCTGTGTTCACACATAGGTTTAACCCTAGGCTATGAATTCACACTTGCATTCCTGAGCCCTGGGCTTACAGACAAACACAACAATACACTATTTTACAATCTATGACAAGCTACAAATGAAACAAGTACATCACTGACACACGTTCAATGTTACGCTACCATGCATCAATTAACGACTTAATGACATTGGTTGATCAACTTTGTCGGTATTTGCTTTGACAACTTTGTTAAAACTATGCAAAGAAAGAGAAAATAGGCGACGTGAAAATACAAACACAAAGCAGAGAATCTGACTAGTCAACATTTCTTATTTCTACATATTTGCTAGATTTACATCCAAAGCAAGCTGCAATAACTACTTTATTAAGATTTAGGTGAAATGAAATGACAAAAGTTGGCAGAGTTCAAGGACCGAAACAAAAATGTATTGTAGCCGTCGATAACGGCAAGTGTCAAGAGCGTATGTAAATTAAGTAAAAGTGCAGGTTTTGTGATTGGACAATAAACGTTTGATGGTTTGGTTTCTATACTCAGTTTCATGCTGGTTTTTCTGCTACCATGTTTCGGAGGCTAGCCCTGGAAAACTCAGTGCTAATCCTGCTCCAGAGCAGGGCCAGCTATCCCTATGCCAAGGTTGGTGGATAGCCCACTCCAAAATATGCAAGTGTGAACCCTTGCTTAGCCCCGGGCTTAAGAGGCTCTTAGTCCTAGGCGAAGATGCAGTGTGAACACGCCTATTGAAAGTGAAAAGGACCAGGCTCAGTTATCATGCAGAAGCAGGCATTTCAGACATTTGTAGGAGACGGTACCGTTTATGACCGCCAAAGATACAAAGCAAGTAAACAGCTCATTTCATATAAAAGTAGAGAAAATAAACAAAAGAGAAACATGCTTCAAAATACACAAGAGGGGGAGAAAGACCGAGAGGAAGACCATCAGTCATCATGCTTTACTGACCAGCATCTTCTGCAGGAATCGGAGGTAAGACCTCTCCTGCTCCTTGAGGTGGGCGATGAGGTGGGACAGGCGTTCCACGTTGGCCGGAATGTCGTTCTTCTCAACCAGGTCATCCCGCATGGAGCTGGCCTTGCCGATGTACTCCCGAATTTGCACCAGCTTGCTTACCACCTGAAAGGGACGCCAGGGCGTTGGAAGAGAGGGTGTGCGGGGGCGCGTATTAGATGTGTGACAGAGAAAGACTGCGAGCGAGCGGGTATCAATGACAGACAAATGGAGAAAGACAGAAACAGAAGGGGCGGACGAGAAGGCACCGGGCCACTACCTACATCTAACTAAACGAGGGCAGAGCTCACTCGGGATACGGCAGCGGCAGAGTATTTTTAAGTTGCCCTAAATACACATCGGTTCCATCACAGAGTCGCTCGCCTCCCTGTTCTACTTTACATATAGAAGCCTGAGCACAGAACGCCATGTGATAGGTTGAACACAGCCCGGGACGATGAGCTCAGAGGCAAGCTCAGGCTGGAATGGGGAGGGGGCAAAATGCTGTAAAAGGTATACACTTCATAAACAAATTACAATCATTACAATTTTAAATGGACCTTGTTTATTACCCAGAACTAAAGTAACCTTCATTGTGTTCGCATTGTCTTATATTTAAGTATCGATTCAATTATCACAAAATAATATGGATTTTATTACTGCTATCATTCATTAAATTTGAACTAGTGACAAAACATTTTGTTGGATTTGGTATGACTGTGATAATTACCATGACTGTGGTAATTATCAAATATTATATAAAAGTACCTTGAGGTAATTCATAAGACATCTTATCCAGAGCAATATAAAATAGTGAGTCTATAATTTTATACTCAAACCCACATCCCTGCAGTTGCAAGCACAAAACTCCTTAAAACGAGCTAAACAGTACATTTATTTACATAATCAAATCAATATATTTCAGAGTCATACATTACTTGGTTTTATTTGAAGACTTCATTTGATTAAGTCGGCCATATCTGCTGAGATTTGCAGCCAGAGAACGGACTAAGGTAATTGTAGTTCCTTAAAGAAGCCTTTTGAAATGTCTATATCGACTACAAAATGCTGGGCTTGACAGCAACAATGAACCCGGGCCAGTAAAAAGTCAAGTCACAGTCGCAATCAAAAATGTTGATTGATAAAAATAATAATCGCATTAAGATCTTGACAACCTCCAGTTTTGTAATCTGGCACACGCACAAATTACTACCCTGCAGCTCCTTTCGCACGCTGTTGGCCAGTCAAAAGTTGAGCAGCAATGTGACACGTGGCTGTCTGGTATTGCTTTTCATTAAATGTTAAAAATTTGCACCAGTGACTCAATTAGAAGAAAGCAGTGTAGGATAACTACGAGCTCAAACTAAAGAAAAACTGATTTACCTCAGTGAAAAAAATAGTTCACCTGTTTTTTTACTTCAATGGAACTCAGATGCACTGTATAGACTGTCGTAAGTTCCCGACTGGAGCGGACAAATGTGTCTGTTTACAAAGGTACAGACCAGCCAAGCCCATAGCAAACAGCAGCTGGTCTTCATGACAGCCAAGCGGGTGGCTGACAATCCATTTTCAGGGCCCTTGACGGTACTGGTCAGGAATTTAAATGCAGATGCCCATGGGGTGACTGTTACTTGGTATACGATTGTTAAAAGTCGTACAAAGACGGACCAGCCATTCACCTTGTTACCCCGGAGATGAATGAGTTTGTGTTTTGTTTACTAGTGAAATGTTATGTTGACTTGTGGCAAAATATGTTAACATTGAGCCCCTATAATGCAGTATAACATAAAAGGTATTGGAGAAAAATTACTTAAATTGGAGCATTTCAGAATTTGTTGTGGTAGTCAAACTCATACCCATCATCCAGATGGTTATCAACTTTTCATATGAAATTCCAACAAAACTCTAAACAAAGGAAGCTCAGTTCGGCCCGTGCCTTATTGCATTGACGGTGGTCATGTTAGGTTGGGGACCATTCAGAAAAGCTGCTACATTATTCTGGGGTGATTGGAAACCGTGGTGTAGGATTGTTGGTTTATCACTTGACACTGACAAAATATAAAGAAAATCCAGCTCAAATAAAGACTTTTGACAAGCACTTCACATTCAGTAAACCCAGGTACCAGGACATTAGCTACCTGGCTGCTGTCGATGTTGGGATCTTCCCTTCCGTCATCCGCAGAAGGTAGAGGAACTCTCTCTGCCCCTCTACCCGGCCCAGGCAGGTCCTTGCGGGGCAAAGAGGGGGCAAAGGCATCCCTGCGGACGAGGCCGGGGCTCTGCTTCTTGGCGGTAGCCACAACGGACGGAGTGGAGGGGGCAGAGGCAGAAGGTGCTTCACGGCTCTTGTTGGTGTTGACGTGTAGCGGCAGGAAGTTGAAGGGCTTCTTGTTCTCGGCCGCCAGTTGTCGCTGGTTGTTGGCTGCGGTGACACGGCCCTGGGAGTCGCTGCCTATGCTCCTCTGGCAAAACACAACCGTGGATGTGTACATAATAGCACAAACCATAAAAAACCCCAGAACAAAAAATCTAAATTTTCATTACACAATGTAAAGTCTATGCCTGTTTCATAAAATTCCCTAACTCCAACCAGTTGGAAGATTTGCAAACTACAATTATGTTTTCCATAGCTCTTTTTTTTTTCATGATCCATTTAATACAACTTAGCTAGATTTTCCAAGTAATTCCAAGTACATTATTCCACTGTACAAAAAACAAATTGAAAAGATTCCAGGTTACTGTCATCACATCCAAATCTAGCCCAAGTGCTGACTGAAACATGCTCATAGAGGTCTCTAACCCTGGGGTAATATCAAGGAATCCACACGCCTCTTTGCACATGTGCATTAGTCAACTGCCAGAAAGTGGCAGCACAATTTTGGTCTGCATGGGAGGTCTGGAAGACTGCCCCCAAGAATTAACATCAAGGTACAGCAGACGTTTGCCAGACAACACCTGGGTAATGATCAAAACTGCAGAAACAAAGTGCTTTGGATAGATGACTTAATTGTGGAGTTGTTTTGTCACAGCGCCAGATGCCACACTTGGTGAAAAAGAAACACTGGCATTGAACAGACTAACCTCATAACCACCATAAAGCAGAGTAAAAAAAATAAAAAATCTTTATAGAGGGCGTACTTACTGACCTAAATATACAAAATAAATACCTAGAGAATCCTGCAGGTGGAGATTGGAAAGCTGTTGGGAGAAACAACGCTACACTCACCTCGTCCAGGTCGGTGAAGTTGATCCTCTGCCTCAGGCGGTCCAGCTCAGCCTGATCCGGCACTGACATCTGGGTGGTGTACTTAACGTGGGGGAAGGAGTGGGGGGTCCGGGCCCTTCTCCTCCCTGCGCCCGGCGTAGACTCCGGGGAGATGTCATTGGTCAGCCGGCTCTCTGTGACGCCGCTGGCCGAGAACTTCTTTCTGTTCTTCTCGGACGAGCGGTTGGCCTTCTTCTGCTGGACACCCCAGTCCTGACGGGGGAGGGTTAAAGGAGAATGGTTTAGAAGAAAAGTTTTGAGAAAGTATATCTACACACTTCATTCTGGGCCAGTTTTACATTTCCTTGTACAGATAGTTAATGGTAAGATTTACAAACTAATCCTGGATTAATTCATAGTGGGAACTTCAACCTAGAGATTCAAAAGCAACCATCTTTCATAACCCAGTGTTGAAGGTAGCCCCAGGTTTTTGGTTCTGGTTCTTGCTTGATAAGCAATCTGTGCTTCCCCAAAAAGTAGGTGCAATGAACTTGTAACAGTCCATTTCAAACTGATGCCTCACTTTGGTCAGCTTTGTAAGCAAAGTAGAACAGAGAGACTACAGTCAATGAGAGGCCTGAATCCCTACCAGCCCTACATTAAAGTAAAGCCCCTGCATGACAACCGACAAACTACATAATACGGAGTTACAACTACAAATCTCCAGTTAGGATCCATTTAGTGGATATTCCCAATATAGTACACTGATTTTTGAAGGTAAAGTGCGTTCTCCTTCCTACCATGTTGTTAAGTCGGTCTTCCAGGCTGCTGCCGTTGGTGACCGCCCAGTTGTGCAGCTCATGCTCATCAAAGGAGGTGCCCCCTGTTGCCATGTTCTCCAGCACTCTGCACCTGTAAAATCATTGACATTCACAGTCAACGACCACTTTGGGCGGGAAAGAAAAGCACATATATGTGCCCCACGCATATGTGCCATGTCCCACACATACACAAACAGAAACCATCTACACAAAGGCATTAAAAAACACTTAAAGTGATACATAATTAAGTGTTTACTGCCTTTCAGAGTCATTCTCCAAATCAAAGGAAACCGATTTACCTCCTTTCAAAACACTGACAACAGTCCTACCAATTTTAGTAAGCCTGCAACTGTGTATCTGCCTTTGTCATTTTGTAAGGCATACAGGCCGGAAGTGAACATAGAAAAAAATAAGCCACCGGCTTTGCAGGTTAATTTATTAGAATTATAATCCACCCACAGCATTATTTAAATGCCAATAAGGGAAATAACTGCCAATAAGAATGTTTTATGGCTGTTCCAGATTAAAATATTTTATTAATCAACCTAAGGTTGGCACTTGAAAATTATTTTTCCTGAAGACATTCCTCAAAGTTTTTAGAAAACGGATTGGTGCCAACTCCTTAGGTTTTTCAATTAGGCAAATATATCAAAAGTATTTTATTTTTAGGTTTGTTATGAGGTAAATACATCCACAGCTACATTGTTTAGTACCTCCCTAATTTGAACTGCATACAGTCCTTGAGGTTTCACAACACCCCTTACCTCCCAAATCAACTGTTAAGTCCGATAATGTCTGTTATCCAGTAAAGTATAAACAAAATGCATCCGTGATTAGCTTTTCTTGTAACTTTGCAAAAATATATATATCCTCTCTATGATTTATGATATTTTAACCTAAACAGAGTATGCTAATAATGATAACCAATACATCACCTATCGATTAACTAGCGCTGCTCTTTCGGATGTCGCAGATCGAGTTTTTATTCCTGATCTTCTTATCAACGAAAAATGTTATGGTTGTTACACCACAATGTTGTGGCCCGCTCGAATTCCCGGGAAAAGATCCGATAGTCCCTCCACTTCAGAGGACGTTAGCGCGAGCCAACTGTCACTAGCAACTACTAACAACATGCACCCCCGCAACGACAGAGACTATAATTTAAGGTTTTACTAAATTGATACACACAATACCAAGTACGCGGTTTAAACAACTTCAGTATTCTAAAAACGAAATGTAAAGTCTACGCATAAAGCTAGCTTTCTGGTGTCAGTAATTCCTTCAAGAAACACCGTCTGAAAGTTTTAAAGTAATGTGTCACTATGGTAACACTACAGTTGACCCCCACGCCTTCCCCGCGAAACCGTGGAGGAATTCTGAAAATGAAAAATACCTTGGGCTAACTAATGTTAGCTGAGGTAACCTGGCTTGCTATGTTTGAATTCCGTACCCTTGGACATTTTTCAAGAATTGTTCGAAAGAAAATCAAGGGTAGAAACGTGTTTTCTGCGTCCCCTACAGTGGCAATTATAGTTAGCTAAGAGTACATTGATTCCCAATAGCACTAGCTTGTTAGCTAGGTAGTTAGTAGTGCCATTATCAAACTTCCAAGCTGGCCAACTCTTCATAAACGTTAGCTGGCTAAATGGGCCTGTGAGAACATTTAACTCCAAACGATAAAACCCCTTGCAGGCTATGAATCACAAAACCATCACCAAACAGGTAGAAAAACATAGCAAGTTGTCATCTTGGTTCGTTTTTAGGTAAAGTAGCGTTATCAAGAATTTGCTAGCAAGTTGAGCGATGATGCTACGGACTAGCAAGCTGATGGTGGTGAACTAGCTAGCCACTTGTCTTCACTTGCCTTGCAAATGAAATTAATTACCTCAGAGTCTTTACGAAATTATCGTTGCAGTTTATGGTCAACGGCTCATTCTTAGAGCCAGGAGAAGGCTGTGTCTCAAAACAGAATAATAAAAATCAATGTTTCGGTATTGTAAATAAATCCACTCAAGTCAATATACGCTTGTCGGCCCAGCAATGTCAGCCATTATACCCTGGCCTATTCTCAACGAGGAGGCGGAGTGATATGCATCAGTGCAACTTGCACAAGACGAGCATCTGTTGTTTTTTTTCTCAAATTCCTACAAATATTGAACGTCTGTGCAGTGTTCGTGTTCTGCGTAAAAGTTTTATATTTGTTTGTTTTAATACATACTAAGTCTAAACTCACATATTGCTGACATTTCCTTACAGTCAATGAACAAGGTATAAAGCAATCCATGCTATGGTTTTATTTCCTTCACTGTTTCCTAGCATTTGGGGTATGATTCGTATATGTTATCAATAAGGCATGGGGGTGTGTCGTATATGCCCAATATTCCAGGGATAATGGCTCTTAGTCATGGTATATTTGACATGATGTATACCACAAAACTCCAATATGCCTTATTCCAGTTACCAACACAATTATAATAATGAAATGTTGCGTTATCTTTCCCGTGGCATACGATCTCATAAACCGGATGGTTTGAATCCTGAATATTGCTTCATAACCTTGGTATACGAGCCCGTATACCATCATGGTTATGACATCACTTAACTTGTACTTCTTTAAGTGTGTTAGTAACAGGTTTATAAGAGTAATAAGGCATCTCTGGGTTTAGTGAAATATTGCCAATATAACATGGTTATGTGCTGTGTCTAGACACGCCGTGGTGCATCATGCTCTTAGCCTTACCCCTTCTGTCATAACGCTTATATACTGTACACTGCTCAAAAAAAATTAAGGGGACACCTAAATCACACATCGGGTCTCGATGAACGATATGTATTAAAGATCAAAATCTTTACTGTACATTGTGTAATTTGTTGAGAACAAATTGACATAACGGTCAATGGAAACCCAAATCACCAACCAATTGAGGGCTGTATTCAAGCTCACACCAAAAATCTAAGTAAACAGTTGAAACAACAGGCTGTTCCAACTTGCATGAATTTCATCTCGGCAACTCATTATGTGACTCAGTAGTGTGTATGGTCTCCACGAGCCTGTATGCACTCCTGACAACAGCTGGGCATACACCATATGAGATGGCGGATGGTGTCCTGGGGGATCTCCTCCCAGACCTGGTTCAGGGCATCAGGGAGCTTCTGGACAGTCTGTGGGGCTACTTAGCGGAGTCGGATGCACCGATACATAACATCCCAGAGGTTCTCAATTGGATTCAGGTCTGGGGAACATCAATGGCATCAATGCCTTCGGCATCTAGGGACTACCTACACACTCTGGCCACATGAGGCCGGGCATTGTCCTGCACCAGGAGGAAACCAAGGCCCCCCGCACCACTGTAAGGTCTGACAACGTGTCTGACGATTTCATTTTGGTACAAAGCAGCAGTCAGGGTATCATTAGCTAGCACGTGCAGGTCTTTGTGACCCTCCAAAGATGTGCCTGCACAGACCATCACTGACCCACCGCCAAGCAGGTCATGCTGGGTGATGTTGTAGACAGCATAACGTTCACCATGGCGTGGAAAGGAGCAGATACTTGTCCTGCTGCTGGGTTGATGCCATTCTACAGCCCTGCCCAGCTTTCATGTGACAGCCCATCTCCTGGTATCTTCTCCATGCTCTTGAAACTGTACTAGAAAACACAGCAAACCTTGCAACAGCATGTATGGATGTGCCATCCTGGAGGAGCTGGACTACCTGTGCATCTTGAATGGGCTGCAGGTACAGCCTTATGCTACCAGTAGTCACAAGGACACTAGCAAAATGCAAAGCTAGAGAAGAATCAGTCAGGAAGGATAAGGAGAGAGCAATTGTCTGTGGCGACCACCTGCGAAACCATCATTTTCTGTCTTGCTGTTGCCTCTCCAGTACACCGGTTGTCACTTTCATTTTCACCAATACAGGTGACATTGGCTCACAATCGCTTATGAATCCGAGCTCGACAGATTGATATCCCTGAAATGTAATTGACTTGGGGTAATATTTTGATGACCCCATCTTTGATAATTTTTTTGGGCAGGGAATATTGTTCATTCTATGTGTATACCAGTTAACCAAATGGTTTTGATGACATGAAGCATATATTGGCACCTCCATACATGTCAGGACCCATACAAAGTCTCAGGTATTAGTGTAACCGTTTTGAGCATATGAAGCTTCATGAGAGGATGTATCTAGCTGTAGGGACTCTGGGAATGTATTTACTCACAAGGTGGTCATTTAGTGGTTGTGAATATGAAATTGTTCTGCCTGATGTGGAAGTTAACTGTGGCTGTACAAACAAAAGTAAGAGAAACCATTAAGGTGTGGTGACAGTGCAAGGAGCTTCAATGACAACTGGGCTCTTCACGGGTATGTACTGACTCACACAGAAAAAAATATTTGGCTCTGGTGACTGTGGTAAAAGCATGAGCATGTGGAGCCTGACTAAGTTTGTCCACGTTGATGCAGAAAAGACAACATTGGGTTGTGGAGACATGATCATGAGGTTATGCTTAAAAGGAACATTCTGCCACCTCACAGAGGAGATCAACTATATCTGTGGTCACTGTGTGAGAAACTTCTGAAAAAATCAGGACCTAACTACATAGACAGACTCATTCAGGTACGAAGGAGCAAAAATAGTTTGGGGACAGGAGATCCTTCATTTGTGTTTGATAACTGCAGGAAGAGCTTTCTGGCACAAATTCATTTTGAATTGTCACACTACTTTTTATCTACAAAGAAAGAACACAAGACTGTTACCACTCATGGGCATGGAGTTCACCAGAGCTTCACATTTTGCCATTGGAGTCCTCTTATACTCCTCCATGGCGACATCACAGAGCTGGTGGATGTTAGAGACCTTGTGCTCCTCCACCTTCCCTTTGAGGATGCCCCACAGATGCTTAACAGGGTTTAGGTCTGGAGACATGCTTGGCCAGTCCATCACCTTTACCCTCAGCTTCTTTAGCAAGACAGTGGTCATCTTGGAGGTGTGTTTGGGGTTGTTATCATGTTGGAATACTGCCAAGCGGCCCAGTCTGAGAAGGGAGGGGATCATGCTCTTCTTCAGTACGTCAGAGTACATGTTGGCATTCATGGTTCCCTCAATGAACCCTCAATGACCCAGACCATGACACTCCAACCACCATGCTTGACTGTAGGCAAAACACACTTGCCTTTGTACACATCACTATGCAATAAGATATTTATGCAATAGTATATCTATGCAGTAGGATATCTATGCAGTAGGATATCTATGCAATAGGATATCTATGCAGTAGGATATCTATGCAGTAGGATATCTATGCAGTAGGATATCTATGGAGTAGGATATGCAATAGGATATCAATGGAGTCCAGCATGTATGACAGTGTCTGCATTCATGTAGAGAACCTAGGCAAGTTTTGTACTTTGAAGCAAAGTTATATTTGTATTTTATTGATACCTGTTTAGCCTCATTCATTTTATCTGAATTTGCACACAATACTGGAAATATTATATTACTGATTCTGTTAGTTTTATTCTCCATAGTAGTAACCTCAACTGGTAACCATATAACCATATAAACTCTGTGAGCACTGGCAATGTCTTTCAAAATGGAGCCGAATAGAAAGCACAGCAGAAGGGGGTGTCAGAGAGCACCTGGACAAGGTCAAAACTACAGAATGATTTTTCACACACTGAATTTGATATGAAGATATTCATTGTGACATGGACAAGATATCATGGCCAAAGACATAATTGATGAAAATTAGTGTAGTGTGTGCTAAACATTGGTAATTTATTTCTGATAGTATCTCTTACAGCTATTGAAATGAAGAGTTTCCATAACATTTTTAATCTTCAGATTTTGAAAAAATATAGGGTGTGCATTGTTCCTCACCCGCCTCAGTTCCATAATGCATCCTATTTATAATCATGGCATGCTGTTGGAGCTATTGAAATGAAGAAGGCCTGTCAAATTTTCAAACTAAAGATTTTGAAAAAATAAAGTGAGCATTTTTCCTCACCCTCCCCAGATTAAGAATACATAGGTTTTATAATAATAGCACACCTGTTGTAGGATCTATTGAAATTCCTCCCCCGATCAGGAATATATACCTTTCGTTGTCATAGTATACTTTTAGTTAGAATTACTGAAACTTGAATATAGAGGAAGGCTGCATTTCCAAACAATTTAAACCCGTCCACCAACAGCACCAGCCCGATACACAGCGGTTAGTTATCCGTGGCTCGTGAAGTACATGCTTGGTTAATATATGGCTAAATAAGTACTGTGCAACATCGTATACACTTTTGAAATCACAATGAGACCAAATTTGGATTCGTTTAATGCTACTTTGAAGAGCTACTGAGGTTTGGAGAGCCGAATGTCTGTCGAATGTCCAGTGTCCAATCTAACTAACTTCACCGCTGTAAAATACTGCCCAGTTGGGGTCGCTGTTGTCCCTTTCTGGGCTGTCCACCCGCTGAAAAACAAAGAATACGTCGCGGAAGTATTTGAGTAGCTTGTTTGTTTTGATTTTGAGCGTTCGTATACAAGGCATTGAACTGTATACGAAACACCGAAAATGGCACAAATACAATCTCTGAGGCTGTTTGTTAATGAGCGTTTAACAATGGCTGCTGTAGACATTTTGGGAGTAGTCGAGAAAGTGGTAACGCAATACCAGGAGGAGATTTCCCGATCTAAAGAGGAGAATGAGCAGCTACGGAGACTGTTGCGAATTACACCGGAGATAAGACTGCGTAGAGTAGACTCCTTCCAGTTATCTCTTGCTGACTCTGAGGAGACTTCTGAGTTCCAAGGCTGTCAGCAGGAGTGGAACCCCAGTCTGGGTCAGGTGGACCAAAACCCCACACACATTAAAGAGGAACAGAATGAACTCAGGACTAATCTGGAGGTAGGGTATCATCAAGGACTCTTTGAAACCCAAACACAGACTGTTGAGGACAGAGCAACTGAATCCCAACCAATGGATGATAAACCTTTTGGTACAGTGACTCGCCTAAAGGTTCTTCACATTCCTTATGTCCCTCCAGAAGATGAAGAACATTACAACAACCACAACTCAAGCAGCAATCTAGTTGGATTAAAGGTGGACTCAATGATTCATCCAGGAGACAAAGCACTTGACTTTGCAGATCGTACGAAAACGTTTAAGCAGAACGGGAAACAATCGAACCATAACATTAACGCAGAGAAGAAACCATTTCGCTGTGGCGACTGTGGGAAAAGCTTTAATCGCAGGGGGCACCTAACTGAGCATATACAGACACACACAGGGGAAAAACCATTCAGCTGTGTAAACTGCGGGAAAAGCTTCAACAGGAAGAGGAATCTTACGGTTCATTTGCTGACTCACACAAGAGAACGACAATTTAACTGCCGTGTCTGCGGCAAAGGCTACAAATACAACCGGCGACTAACTGTACATATGCAAACTCACAAGTTACTGGAGAGTAACCATTTATCTGTATCGATGATGTCTGCTTGTTAAGGTTCAAACACAAGAACGCGGCATTCTGTTCCGCATTAACTTGAGATAAGTTGAGGTATAGTTTGTAGTTAACGATACGTTTCCTTTAAACACTCTTGTACCTTCTTAAACTGACTTTGCGGTATGCTTTGCTAAATGTGGCAATGTTTAGCTTGAAGCAACCATCAACCAATAGTTTGCAGCGTCATTAACTGATATGTGTAACACGCTTATTTTCCCTGCCCCCCACCCCCATTAAGAGATGGAATTCATGATGTTATGGCTATGACAAAACAGTTTTGTGTAGGGTCGAATCCACAAAACAAACGTATTTCAATAAAGCTGTTTTAATATTATTATTAAAACAAATACAATGCCTTTCCATGGTATTCGGCAATCTTACATTACACATACATTTTAGCAGACATTGTTTCCAAAGCTAATTCAGTTGAACATTGAAAAAAAAATTTAGAACATGAATGGACATAAGATGACATAAGATTACAGAATAACTCTCAAATCACTTACTGACATAAATGAGGGTGCTTCTGCAGGGTTGTCATTTAGCTTGGTCACTTTTGCCCCTGGCCTACCACTACATGCTTGAAAATCCAACTTATGTTATCCCAATCTAAACCTACCTTCCAAAGAAGCAGGGACTCTTTTAATCCGAGGCACTGGTTTTTATCTGTTAAGGTGTTTAGTTTGTCTGTGAGTAAGTTCTTTGGTGTCTGTACCACAGCAAATGTTCCCTTTACGTTCCAATACTGTCTAAAGTCCCCGCCACATTCTTCTCATGTCTGGACTTTTGAGTTGTTTGGAATTGATCTTTATTCTGACCTTTTGTATCTGATTGATCTGTGAAAGACACTACCATGTCTGCCGTCACTTTAACATTGTTGCAATGTTGACAATGTGCATAGGTACACATTTCGTTTTGCCCATACTGCTGTTAAGAAACATTTCTTGATTTTAGATATATTTTATGAATACATTTCTAGATAACCCCAGTAATAGGTTCTGTAAGGTCTTTTTTCCTAGGCCTCTCCTATACTTGCCAATAACTCCCAGTCTGCCTGGTTCAAACGTTAGCAGGGATTCAGATTGCTAAAACCAGCTCTATGTCATTACGGCCGGTGCTCCCTATTTTAGTTTTTCTTGTAGGCTGGGACAAATTAGTTTTTTCCACTCAAATCTTCCAACCAGAATGTCACACGGGGGAATGTGTGGAAGGTATGACATGATCTGTGTGTGCAGGTTCACTCACCTGGCAACCTCAGTTAGCCTTTAGCATACTCCTAAACCACTCCCAATAGAGGGGAGGAGCTAGGCAGCGAAATCCTGAGAGCAGACTGGTAGGATAGCTTGAAATAAATTCAAACCTTTTCCATGAATTCCAGATAGTTTCTTATATATTTAAAGTGTTTTTAAGTCTAGTCATACAGTGTGGTTTACCTTAGCAATTCAGTTTAAGCACCTTACTCAAGGCAGAACAACAGTTTGGTTTTACTTTTTAAGGTTTGAGGTTGTAACTAGTGACCTTTCGGTTACTGGCCCAACGCATTTAAGCACTAGGCTATTTGCCACTACAAATGTAGATGTTGCACATGTTCTACTATTTGTGAACCAAATCTTATTGACACTCCTTAACAGGCTTCAAACAGCAGAGGGCACACTGTTACACTGCTTTGGCCTGTGCTCAAACCTATGCAGTGTGCAGGCTTTTTTTATTTGCCCTTTTTGTAACAGGCAAATCATGGCCCTGGAGGAGGAAAAAGGCAGCCGATGGAGGATGGGATTAAATAAAATAAAAAAACACATGGCGACTGAACAAAAACAACAGCAACTACAAAACCAATTCAACCAAGCGCATCACCCGAAACTATTAAACTACAAAAGAAAAACTAAAGATAACAGAGTACAATGACAGCATTCAAGATATCAACATAGACCGGGAATGGACAATGGACAACAAGCAAAGACAACAACAGCAGCACAACATGGCACAACGACAATATACCGACATTGCATGAATTTGCGGCAGGGGTCAGTTAATGCATTATTGTTTGTGTCTTTGAACTTGGCAATAAAAACAAGCTAGTTGTAATTGTTTTGCAGTTGATATCCATGGCTAGCTGTGGCAGACAGAAAACGGGAGCAACCCAGGTTTCTGCTTTGGGTATTTGTAAGTGAGCAGAAGGAAATGGGATACAGCAGACAACTCCAATGGGGTGAGCGTGGCCGGTGGGGTTGAAAAAAAGCATTAACCAGTGGTGATTTGGTCAATTAGATAATGATGGCCAGTTTATTGAAGTGTATAGAGTGCAGTGAAATAGAGTTAATTTAAGTTATATCTGATGTTTGAAGGGTGGAAATCATCTAGCAGCTCAAGAAAACTCTCACATGCCAGCCCGTAAAACATCTCCAATATGTAGCATAGGTAACATAGTCTTCTGAATTAAGTTCAGCTTATCAAAGGTTTAGGAGGAACTTAAGGTAAAGAAAACCAAGTTAAGATTTTGCTTTGGTCTGCAGCTGTGAGATACGACGAGAGAAGGACTGTGTGCTGTCTAGTCAAAGTTCTGGTATGAGCTGATTAAGCTTCATTCACTCAGCTTTAGAAACTCCGCCGGGGAGCAGGGCATTGTTCCTACCAAATCACATTACCTTTGTTTTGGTGATGTTCAGACAAAGGTTAGATAAAAAACTTGCTGGGTACTAAGAGATTGTTGCTGTAGACAAACATGTTAGAGCTATTAGAGAAGTAATCTGATCCTGTGTGGTTAAGAGCAGCTTTTACCTCAACGAACTGTGTTTAGGTGTATCATTAAGAGCATCTTCCAGTGGGCTTCATCTGACCTGATCTAACATGGAAACATCCACCATCTTTGAAAACAAATGGATATTGGGGTTTGGTTATTAAAAATAAGAGTTGATAAAAAAATTACCAAACATCTTAAGCACTAACAGTTAATTAAAAAACAAGGATTTGACATTGAGAAATATCAGATGATTTTCAGATTAACATTTAATTTCAAAAGGTTTGTAACAAGTACTCTTACGTTGGTGTAAACGAAAGGACATGGTTTATTGTCACAAAAAGGTGATTATCGTCTCCCACGTTTTCCCCAGGTAAGAGAAGTTTGGCGTAGAGAAAGTTACAGTTATATCTTAAATGCAATATACTTCGTTTTGGAACCTCCGGACCAGACTACAATGACCTCTTCATCGCAAAAACGAAGCAATTATGTGGACAATGCTGTAGGATTCTTATGTTCACATGTTAAAGTAACGTATCTGCACCCAAACGATTTTGAAAATTCTTACATTTTTATGGGATTTTTGTTTTGTTTGTCTGCTTCTTGTTGACAACATGACCGAGCGGCGCACATGACTGTATTAGGTTTCCAGCCTCGCCGCTTTTGCCCGTTTACGTCATGGGCCATAGTCGTGGACAAAGCTAAATCGAATTCTCTCACTGATACAAGGCAAGTTTAAAGGAAAAAGGTAAACAAACAACTGCAAAATCAATTGTGTTATGACATTTAATGCGACGGTAAGACACCTTCGTTTAATGTTGTAGCTTTATTGCAGGCTTTGAACGTAATTGCAGACGTTTCGTTGCTGTAGTATTACTTGATTTTAATGCACAACAAAATTCCTAATCTGACATTCGCGGATGTTGAAGTTGTCAAGCCGGTAACGAGGAAATTGCGTCAGTTTTTACTGGATATACGGATTAAGGTTGGTTGAATTGAACATTTAGCAGTTTTAAGTGCATTATATAAGGATATTTCGGGTTATGACACTTGAGTTACTTAGATTGCTCAACACATCAACTCTCGATCGACGGTCGCTAACGCCGACGTCGATCCCCATGTCGGTCGGTGTGTCATTGTCGAAAATCCGGTGTGATGCCACAACTGAGCGCCAGGCTGTGCCGTGTTTTTAGGCCGCTATTATTAACATCGTCTTGATCTTCCGATGACAGTGATAGCTGTGTGGAGTGTACAGTCTTTGTGAATATTGTAACAAGGTAGTACTGTCTCAACGTTTGAGGAGGAAATGTTTTTCTGCAGTTGTATTGCTTTTGATAAGATAAGAGAAACATTTGCTTAGTTAGCAACCTAAATAAGTTATTTAACTATGTTGCTACATCACAACTGGATCGAGGTTTGCAGGCTGGCGAGCTGCTAGTCTTGCTAGCATCTATAACGTTAATAACAGTGCGTATCCCAAAGAGCTATACGTTGTTGATACTACTTCCACTTTGAAATTGTTTTATAAATAAATATAAGCAATGTGGGAATCTGTTAACTGTTGCCTGGTCGCAGTGGGAATCTGTTAACTGTTGCCTGGTCGCAGTATAGTTGACACAGGGAGGTTAGGGGATAGCTCTGACTGTACATACTAGTGACTTCCCAAACTCTTAATTCTTCAGCATTGACAGCTTGCGTGATCAGTGACGTTAGTACTCAATTTCTACGCAACTTGTGTATGCATGCATCATCGTAATTTCTTTTACTCACAGTTCTGGTTTTCATGTCCCCAGGTCCCAATCGCATAGCTTACTGTGAAGCCTCGGGCTGTCGTAATGTCGGAGCCCAAGTCACCCACTCCGACACCGGCCGGAGACACGTACAAAGGATGGCTATTCAAATGGACTAATTACATCAAAGGCTATCAGCGACGATGGTTCGTTTTAAGCAACGGTTTATTGTCTTACTACAGGTAAGAATGGAGCTTGATGTGGTGGCATGGCATGTAAGCGAGGACATTTGGCTAAACTATATTGTACTGCTGATGTGATTACTCCAATAAGCAGTTACATGGATTACTAAAAGCCGCGAGACATTTCTCAACCAGCCTCTGGTTTCAGTAAGGTCTTAATTCTGGATTCATTTTAGTGTCTGTCGAGTTTCAAGTGGCGCTGCTAAAACTGAGAACTCACTACAGTAATGTTTTAATCATCCCATGTCTATCACGGTCGATCATATGTTTTGACCATGTCACTAGAATACTATTACACTTACGGTAAGCAAATAGCACTGTTTAAACAACTTATAGCTAGCTAGAGACCATCGTGGGTTCCTGTATAAGTCTGCATTCATGGTGTCACTATTGAATGACTCATCTAGATTTTGCTCGCTCCGGAGGTGTGTCTGAATACTTACTTTCAGCCCTGGAGGGAGTCCTCATGTCTTCACTGGCATGTGAAATATGAGTCCTTGTCAGACGTACCATTTACCTCTCATTCCCAGCATGCTATTACTTTTGTGCTGTTTGTTTTGTGAGAACATTATTGCTTGCTCGACAAGTTAGGATGAGGTAATAAACAATATTTATTCACACACCGTTTTCATGTCCCTATATTTGTGAAGTTATTTTCTCTCAGACAGTATGACTTGTGTGTTGCTTGAAGGAGTGCATGTAGCTAGACAGCTGTGACGTTTTTTTTGCCAGGATGCTACATTTTCAAGCCAGAATTGATGTCATCATGTAAAAATCTTTCAAATCATATGAACAAATTACTGAGGCAAGAACAGTACATCAGTGTCAGCTTCATTCCATTTCCATACTTCCTTGGAACCAGACTTGCTTTCCGGACCTATTTGCTGGCGTAATCATTATGACTCCTTGTTTGACTTGCTGTAATCAGAGACCTTGTGTAGGAAAACATTAATGTGGTACAGAAAGAACTGCCCATTCATTATTCTGTTTGTACTCTTGGAGGTCACAGTAGTTGCACCAAACAGTGTAATGGTTTCTCAGTCTAGAATAGTGCTCATTCATATCTGGTTCTTTCAACTTTGTCGAACTTTGAATTCAACTTGATGCTCCCTAAATGAGCTCTGATGAAGATTTGGACTGAAGTGCATTGCTGTGTCTTGAAAACATCATACCTTTCTAAAGAAAGCAAATAATAAGTTGTAAGACCTTTTGTCATAATCTTAATGTGATTTAACATTAGGCCCACTTATCAGCAAAAAGTTAGGGTCATTCACAACATCTTTCTAATGCTAGTATTACTCGCAGTTTGTGACTGACTTCACTAGCTAAAAGTCAGAATTGACCTTCAAACTGCATGCAGAGTAAAACCCTGTTAATGAGGAAAAAGGTATCTGTGAGTTCATCTTATTCTGGGCAAGTAGAAACAGAACCAACTGACAAAATCTCACACTGTCTCTTTAAGCAGTTCTTCCAAGAGTTTCTGCAGTTTTGAAAATAGTCAAACCCAGCTTTCTCCTCTACAGGACTCAGGCAGAAATGGGCCACACGTGCCGGGGTACCATCAACCTGGCCACGGCCAACATTGCAGTGGAGGACTCGTGCAACTTTGTCATCTCCAATGGCGGGGCTCAGACCTACCACCTGAAGGCCAGCTCCGAGGTGGAGCGACAGCGCTGGATCACCGCTCTGGAGCTGGCAAAGGCCAAGGCCGTTCACAACCAGGCTGAGTCCGGTAAGTTGGGAACAGATGAGACTCTGATTGGTGCAAATGTCTTCACGTTGCCATTTAAGTAATTCGATGGTTAGGAAGAACTGCTTTCAATCAGTGCTCTCATCTTACGTTCATATTTTTCGTCTTCAGACGACTCTGGCGATGAGTGTCCCACGTCGCCCCCAACCTCGGGGCAGGGAGGTGGGGCGCGAAACTCTAACTCGGAGGTCCAGTCCACGTTACGCACGCTGGGCAGCAAGGTTGAAGACCTGAGCACCTGCAACGACCTCATCGCCAAACACGGCTCGGCCCTTCAAAGGTCAGGGGTCAACCCAACACTCACGCAAACCGTTCAATAAAAAAAAGTTGAATCTCCATGTATATAAAACAGATCCCGTCAGTTGATTTACAGGCTCGGATGTGACAGACATTTGACATTATTCAATTAAACACCTGAAAATACATTGAATGGAACCAACTTACCACTTTACCTCAGTTAGTGATTCTGACTCAATTCTACCCATGACAGACAGTGATGCTGGTACGTTATGAGTGACACTTTTGCAAGCTGGGATGTCTTCCCATCTTCAGTCTGAATTCTAGCCAATTAATACTGGGGCATTATGTAGGTTGCCTGCACCCATAGAACAAGATAGATGCAAAAAGTAAAGTTCTGTTCGAAATAAACTGTTCACCAAAGATTGTCTTAGGTTTCGTATTTATTCGTCCACAGATTTGTCCTGACTGCAGAATAGTCTCAAGTTAATAAACAAATAAATTAAACAAATTGTGTTGAAACTGCACACTCGAGGGATGGTCTGACAACGTGGGACTGACTAATGTTCCTCGACTGTGTCTTTCCTTCTGTGCTATCGGAGCATAACAACTACAATGTGAACGTACGTTTCATTGGAAGTGAAGGTGCCTAGATAATGAGAACAACAGAAACATCCCTGTTTAGATTCTCTCTGTAGGTTGCGCTCAGATAACCACAGGAATGTTTACATTGACCATTTGGCATGGGGGTTACGGTCTCGGAAACCGGATCTTTGCTTGGTAAACACGACCTTCAATGTATATATCAGCTTGTAACCAACATTACAGTGAAAAGAGATTGAGGTTGTGTAAGGACGACCAGGTCCGTAATCTCATGAACAAGACTAATCTAATGCTGCAATAAACAGATGATCTACTCTCTCCCTTTGAAAACCCGGTACGCAAATGAATATTACAGCCACTATACGAAACGGCTGATTTCTAACACTTCCCAGGTCCCTTTCGGAGCTGGAGGGGGTGCGGCTGGGAGGCGACACGGAGGGCAAGATCCGCCAGGTGACGGAGCGAGCAACGCTGTTCCGCATCACCTCCAACGCCATGATCAATGTACGTTTTAGCGGTCGTATCCCAAGTTTCATGTACTACATAAGGAATAAAGAGAACACCAAAGTGTAGATTAAGCCAACCAAGCTTGATGCTGAAGCGTTTTGCTAACGTTCTCTTCGTAAGAGCTTCGCTGACCACGTTTCTCTACCGCAGGCGTGCAGAGACTTCCTAGCCCTTGCCCAGGCCCACAGCAAGCGGTGGCAGAAAGCCTTGTATTCGGAACGGGACCAGAGGATCCGCCTGGAGGAAACGTTGGAGCAGTTGGCCAAGCAACACAACCATCTGGAAAGGGCCTTCAGAGGTGCCACCGTACTGCCTGCCTCCCAAAGCAATCCCGCCCTGGATAGCAAAAGTAAGGCGTCTGCTCTTCAAAACCCTTTGACCTTTTGATCTTAAGCCTTAGCTTCCTAAGCCAACCAGCGAATCAGTGGAGCCACGGTTGGTCATGTCGTTTGCTCGCTCTCAGGTTCGGGCTCAGCCAAGGGCGACGCAAGCGACGAGGATGACGAGAACGAGTTCTTCGACGCGATGGAAGACCCGGCGGAGTTCATCACGGTTCCGGCCGACCCCAAGTATCATAGGTCAGCGTGCCTTATCCTTTGAACTTTTTCCCTTCTGGTGTCAGTACAAGTGGTTAAGGCATTCCATGAAAATGTATTGTACTGGTAAAATGTTTCTTTCTCTATTTCATTTTTCCTCTATTTGACATCCTCTCAGAAGGTCGGGGAGTAATGCCAGTGGTTTTAGCACTGAGACCGGAATGGATGATCAATCAGTGAGTCTCTTGTGTTTCATACTGATATGTTTCTTCTTAATCACTCACTTTAAAATAAAAAGTGCATTTGAAATTAAAGACGCATTTGTGTCTTGAACCTGCAGCTTTGTGACGAGCAGTCGCTTGGGTCCAATCCGGAATCGCCCCAGTCCCTGGAGGCGGAGCCAGTAAGGAAGAGACGGACCAAAATCCCAGACAAGCCCAATTATTCGCTGAACCTCTGGAGCATCATGAAGAACTGCATCGGCAAGGAGCTGTCCAAGATCCCCATGCCAGTAAGACATGTCTTTGACTGTAGCCAACTGAGTTGTGTTTCAGGAGGAGAAAAAAAAACTGCGAAAAACTTCCTGAAATGCACCCATTATTCATCTATCCTCAACCCCTTCTGTTCCTCCCCCTCTTCCCCCCGTCTCCCACCCAGGTGAACTTCAACGAGCCCATCTCGATGCTCCAGCGTCTGTCCGAGGACCTGGAGTACTACGAGCTCCTGGACAAGGCGGCCAAATGCCAGAGCCCCCTGGAGCAGCTGTGCTACGTGGCGGCCTTCACCGTCTCCTCCTACTCCACCACGGTCCACCGCACGGGGAAGCCCTTCAACCCCCTGCTGGGGGAGACCTACGAGCTGGACCGGCTGAGGGAGAGCGGCTACCGCTCGCTGTGCGAACAGGTGAAAGAGGGAGGGGGGAGAGCGGTGTCCCGGTAGAACGTATGCTCCCGGCCCAAAACCTGATAGTGGTCAAGGGCGACCGGTTTGCTTGGCGACTTGCAGATTAGGTTTAACGTTCGTGCTAAAGGGCAGCCGGAACGAGGACGTTTCCCCTTGGGCGTCTGTAGAAGCTGGTTGGAAGGAGTGGGCTTCGTGGCGTAACTGGAACGTCTCTCTCTGGTTTCTCTCTGCCTGTAGGTGAGTCACCATCCTCCGGCCGCCGCTCACCACGCCATCTCAGAGAGAGGCTGGACCCTCCGACAGGAGATCTCCCTGGCCAGCAAGTTCAGGGGGAAATATCTGTCCATCATGCCTTTAGGTAGGTGTGCGTGCGGACAGGGATCGGATAGCCGTTACTCTCAAGTAGTAAACTTGACAGAAATGTGCAAGCGCAGTGCCCGCATCTGCTTTGAACCATTCAGGCAGAAGACAAGGAGATGAGGACAGAACAAACCTTCTGTGGACTATCAAGATGCTAGTTTGAATATGGTTTCCAAGTTCTTTTCTTTTCAGGTAGCCTGGTTGAAGACCAGTAGTAGACATGTTTCCCTTTCACTTCCGCAGGTACCATCCATTGTGTTTTTGAGAAGAGCAACAATCACTACTCGTGGAAGAAGGTCACCACGACCGTACATAACATCATCGTGGGAAAACTGTGGATCGACCAGGTGAGGAAAAACGCTGACGTAGCATGAGGGACTGACACGCGCGACTCTAACGGATGACGTAGCAGGGATCCTATAGGCAGTTGATCAGGGGACATCCTTCAGATTGTGCTGAGCTCCGCTCCCGAAAAGACATTCAAATGTAGCAAGAAATTTCTTTGAGGTCAGGTCTTTTCTTGTTTCACCCAGTCATTGCATCAGACTGACTTTCGAAAAACAACATTTAATTTGTCAAATGCTTAATCATGACCCATGTGGACCTAGGGTGAAATCCTTACTTATGGGCAGTTTTCCAGCAAGTCTATATTTTTTCATCAAAAATGTTAACACTAGAAATATATCCACAGTGATTCTCTACAAATAACAAAGGATAAATACACAATCATATTAATAACAGTAAATACCAAGGAATAAATATAAAGTGAAATTACCAAGAACACAGTCGAACATCATCCAAGCGTTGATGTGAATTTAACCAATTTCCGAGTATAAGAACATCTGACGATGAATTTCGGTGACGTGGACATACAAACAGTCAATGCCGCTTATTCCCCTATTCTCACTCTTCTCTCGTTTTTTTTCAGTCGGGCGAGATCGACGTGGTGAACCACCGGACTGGCGACCGCTGCCACCTCAAGTTCGCCCCGTACAGCTACTTCTCCAGAGACGTGGCCAGGAAGGTGACGGGCGTGGTGACGGACAAGGACGGCAAGGCCCACTATGTCCTGTCCGGGACCTGGGACGAGAAGATGGAATTCTCCAGGGTGATGCAGAGCAACAAGGGGGAGAACGGCGCTGAGGGCAAACAGAAGACCGTCTACCAGACGCTCAAAGCCAAGGAGCTGTGGAGGAAGAACCCGTTACCGTGAGTGTGGCGTGGGATGGAGGTTGTTTTGGGGTTAGAAGTTTAGTTTAGTCATTCAGCTGTTCTCCACATCACCTTCCAGTGCCTGAAGGAGGTTGGTTGGGTGTCATTGTGGGGGGGGGGGGTTGTATTCTGGGATTTGTTTTCTTTGGGGCCAAACGAAAGACATCCAAGATGAGCTCAGTTTGCTTAAAGAACTCCGTTCTGGCACTATTTGTAAATAGCGTCATGTTTCTATGAATTGTTCATAACGTTCAACAACAAACTCGCAGGATTTGGCGAGGTCTGGCTCAACAAGGGTCGCGTTTGAAGGACAGGGGCCAATATGTGGACAGCGGCGCTCCTTGATGCCCAACCGTTTTCGAACTAGTCTTTCAGTGGCGCGTTAAAAATAGACGCCCTTTCTTCACTCTGCATTCTCTTCCAGTGAGGGGGCGGAGACCATGTACTACTTCTCCTCGCTGGCGCTGACGCTCAACGAGCCCGAGGAGGGGGTGGCGCCCACCGACAGCCGCCGGCGGCCCGACCAGCAGCTGATGGAGGCGGGCCGGTGGGACGAGGCCAATGCAGAGAAGCAGCGGCTGGAGGAGAAGCAGAGGAGCGTCCGCCGCGAGAGGGAGAGGGAAGCCCAGCGCGCTGCCAGCCCCCCCGAGGAGGTGGCCGAGGGGGCGGAGGAAGCGGAGGAGGGTAAGAAGGAGGGGGGGAGCGCTCGTACACGTTATTTACACTCACTGGGGTAATATTTCCTACAAGTGAACACTGGTTATGGGTGAGGTGATCACCAAACATGTATATCTTTTCAGGTGTTTTTATGCTCTATTGGATAGACAGTGGGTTTGTTTTTTTGGTTTTTAAAGAGCAGTGGGCTTGGTTTGAACCCATGCCGCTGCTTTGACCGTTGCCCTAGGCCACAAAGATACACCTTTTATTTTGAATCCGTGAACTTAGATTAGGAGTATTGCCTCGTCTGCTTCGATTGTAGCTGTACCGACGCTAGAGGGAGGAGAGGGTTTAGGGAAAAGAAAGTGGGTCATCCCAGAGCTTCTGTCATTTTGTGTGTTCGTGTCTCTGTCCGTCTGTCTGCCGGGCCTCTCGTCTTGTATATATCCTTGTCTGTTGTTCAGACGTCTGTCTGTCTGTCTCTCCCCCAAGCTGTCATTGAGGACTCTTCCATCACTGACTCGCCTTTGAAAAGCAAGTACTCCTTTTTTCCTCTTGGTTCTGCCTCTCTCGACTCCTTACAGACACTATCACACACGACCCGTTGCTCTTTTCATAAGGCAAGGTGAATTGAAAAGCTCAGGCGATTCATCCCCTCCTCATTTCCTCCTTTTCTTTTCTTTTTCTCGTCCCTCCGTTCTTGGTTCGGCCTCTGTTCAGCCGATGCAGTGGAGATGTGCGCGGAAGCGAGCCAGGCTTCGGATGAAAGCAAGTACCCCAGCCTTCTCTAAGCATCCTCAGAGAATAACCCCATGCCTTTTCTACCCTCTAGCTGTCTTTTTTCTGACTTTCACTACAATGCGTCTCTGTCTTTTTATTTTCCCTTTAGATTGTTCATGTAAACTGAGAGGGAGACACTGTAGATAAATGGTAGCCAGCTATCGACGTTGACATGCAAAGATGCTAGCCGATCAAAACCATGGTGTTAGATATTGGTGTAAACCCGGAAGTTTATTATGGGGCACACATTCTGTTTTTACTTTTGAAAACGTTCCCATTCATAGCGACAACCTGGAGCAATTTGGGTAAACTGCCTTACTCAAGGAAAGGTGACCATCTTGCCAGCTCATGGTTTTGATCTAGCATCCTTTCAGTTATTGACCAAGCGGTTTAATGGCTTAACCAAACAATTCATGACCCATTTCTGGGGTCGTATTGACGGCCTTTGTTCTGCCTATCCTCATGCTGGATCCCAGTTATTTTGGCAGACTCATTTGGTTGAGTCTTGTGCAGTCAACGGGGTTGCTATAACGCACCATGTTGTATTTTGCTCCTCTAGTTCCACCAGATTTGGAAACCTTGGGAGAAACGAGCAAGCGTGATTAACGTGAGAGCTGTGGTCACTGACACGATGGCAAGATTTAGTGAACAATTCAAGTGTGACCTCCCTTTTTTAATAGTTGGAGTGAAGTAACAGGATATTCGTCAGCTGCAAAAAAATGTCAAGAACGTCGTTCAGTTTATGTTTTGGTTAGGTTGTATGGTTAGTTATTTTCATTTCTTTTCCCATCTACATTATTTCATTTCACTCTTTCTTCCCATTTTTCATCATCCCTTCCATTCAGCGGACCCAGATGATTCGCCACCTCACACTCCAAGCAAGTAGTCCTCTGCTCATTGGTTCTCTCTTTCTAGCTTTCTGGGTTCATACAGGCAGCCCAGTTTAGGTACACCCCCCCCCCCATTGCTCAGGGTTTTGAAAAAGAGATGATGTGTAATGAGCTGATTTTGATTGGCCAATAAAAAAACATAGGGAATTAGATCTGAATTTGTCTGCCTGTATAATCACAGCCATATGCCTGTCTCAATCTCTCTCACTCAGTCACTCACACACACACACACACACACACACACACAAACACAGAGTTTCCGTCTTTCTTCCTTTTTGCAGCCACTCCTCTCTCCAAGTATCAAAGCAAGTATTCATCATTAGTGAAACAACCCCATCATGTTTTGAGGTAAATGTCCCACGTGATCCACCAACCCGCTTACATATTTCGGTCTTGTCGTCCCCCCCAGTGGATGACGTGGAGCTTTATCAAGGAGCTGTGGGCAAAAGCAAGTACCACCGGTCTCTCTCTGCTCTCTCTTTCTCTCCTGTCATTTGTCTGTAGTTTGTTTCCTGTCTTTTAGAAGCACAAGCAGTTGCCGCGTCACTTAGCTCAGTCATGCTAGTTCCCAAAGGGTTAGGCTGTTTGTATCCTGTTGCAGTAGAGTTTAACTCTGGTAGTGCCTCCTGGTAGACCCTCCTGCTGTATCTAGAGTAGCGCTAACTTCAGCAATGCTGCCCATGTCATTATACTTTTCTAACATTCTGGGGCCGGTTTTTCCCAACCTCATTTGGGGAACTCCGTATTTACCGGATCGTATAATCCTTTATGAATAGGATTGATCTGGCTGTTATGTGAGCTATTTTATGGGAGCATGCTGATCTGGACATCACAATATCAAGATCACATGATCCAGATTTGGTGCTTCGGATAGGTCTTTTTATTGCCTTCTAATGGGTGAGTTATTTTCCCCATCGGGTTTTAGTGTTTGCAAGAAAGCCAGGTTTTCACAAATTTTTTTTTTGAATAATCCTTTTTCTGTATTCCAGACATTTTGATATCCATCCAATATACAGTAATTGGGTATTTAATTGCTGTGACAAAATCTAACCGTTGCCATCTCCTGAACAGGTTAGGGTACTACTTCCACTCAGTCATAAGGAAAAATAAATATGTACATTTTGTTTTGAATGAACCTGTATCACTTCTTGAGTGTACCTTTTTAATGTAGTTAATGTAACAACAAACCCTTGATTTTTAGATCTTACCTTAGTGACCGTGATGCCTTTGTTGTATTGCCCTCCTTCCAGTGGGATCGCCATAATCAAGGTTTTCAGGCATCGAACATTTCTCCTCTTTTGAAAATCCCAATTCTAATAATTAAGCCTATTCGATTGGGATAATCCAATCAATTATAGTTTGAAAACCCGGCCCCAAGGCTCCCGGAACATGCCAAAGAGGGATGAGCCGATACTCCATGGGGGGGGCGATGATTAAGACAGTAAAATAACTTTGGCCTCATCCGTCTTTTGTGTGTCTTGGTTGCGGCAGTCAGTGTTCTGAAGCTTCCGCGGCCGGTTCCCGACATCTCTGGCCCTTTCAATAGTTTAACGGTGGTTTGTTATTTTCCAGCCGGCGCCCACCAGGACAACTACCAGGCGCTGTGGTTCGAGCGGGTCGTCGACCAGGTCACGGGGGAGTCCGTACACGTCTACAAGGGCGGCTATTGGGAGGCGAAGGACCACGGCAACTGGGACATGTGCCCTGATATATATTGATTCCAAACCCGGCCCGCCCGGCCCTCCTAATGGACTGTACTAACCCAGGCACTTAGAGTAAGGATGGCCTCAAGCTCCCCGACCACCACCATCACCCCCCCCCCCCCGTTTGAAGAAGGGGAAAGCCGGGTGTTGATACTGTTGGGTGAACCCCAACCCTCCGTCTTCCATGATGCGATTTTGGGTTGCAATGCCCGGCGCTTCACCCGTCTTTCCAATTGGCGACGGGGAGACCCACAGAAAGACGGGGCCGTGCAACCAGACCTGCTTTCCTTTCTGCCTTCACCCCCACCCCCCCCCCTCCCCAAGTAATATTTAAGGTTCGGATTGGGGGAGCTGAGGCTATCCGACATCTGTAGCTAGGGAAAATGTCCTCTTCCAACGCTTCATCTTCACTACAATCACAGATTATTAGATCTCTCCATTCAGAGGCGCCGGCAAGAACTGTGTGTTTCTGTTTTTGTCTTTCACGGCTCGCATTCTCTCACACTCCCTTCTATGCACATCTCATCTCTTGCTCTGTGGGCCTCCAGAAATGGCCGGAGGCAGGTAGGTTTGGTTATGTTAGACTGACGATTTAAGATGACTAAACGCGGACCCTTAAGATGTCGAACAACACTAATGTCTCTCTGTGTGTGAAGGCAGGAGTTACAGTAGCAAAGGTTTAGAACGTATTTGAGAAAGGCTGATTCTGTAGCGTCACAAATGCAGCTTGCTTGAGGTTGTGTGCTTGAGAGGCCTAGTGAGTGACGGCAGAGCGACCCTGTGCTCGCGCGCCTGTAAATGAAACCGGGTTCTAGTCGGTGAGTGTGTCCTTATCTAAATCGATACCTTCCCACGCCCGCTCCTACTAAAGCTAATCATTTTGATAAATGAAGGATTTATGGTCATAAAATACTATTTAAACCGTTCCCACTGCACCCTACCTCGTTCATAAATGTCTCAAACGCCTCTTCTAACAAGCAGAACAATCAAGCATAGCATTTTTGAAAACATTATTTTGTTTAGTGTACGAAGGAGACCTGATGATAACATGTCAAAATGGGGCCCAGCCCAGTAAAACAATGCAAGAATGGATGTGTACCAAGCGACTGCAGCAATAGGGCCTTTCTTATAAGCAGACCACTTTATATCAGCCGTGGTCAGAGGTCCGGCTGTGCACGAGGTAATGGGATTCTTCTGAATCCACATGGGCTGTGTGCTAGACTTTTGTGAGTTCCAGAAATAAGACATCACATTTTATTTTTCAAGTGTACTTACAACAGAGTAGGGAATAATGCAGAACGCCAACGGGAACAGAATATTGCAAATGTGTGTGTGTGTATATATCAAATTAAATAAGTTATAGTGCTATTAACGATAATATTGATAAGATATATGGTGATGTTTCAGAAGATCAGAATGAATTCCCCCTATTTGTCAAATAGAATGTTTGTTTGTTACTGTCTCTCAATTGGAACTGGATTGTCCTTTGATTGTAAGTCAACTGTAACTTTCTGGATCGCTCCTATTTCAACCCTCGTACACGAATTGTATACTACTGACGGACAACAAATCTGCCAACAGTTGTGACCTAACACAGTTATATTCGATTCTCTCCTCGTGTATCCCCAGCCATTCCATGTATACGATCTATATCAGAGCTAGCACACTTGATTAGCCTTGACCTAAATCCTCAAGCACTTGATTAGTAAATCAGGTGTGCCTTTTAACGGCTACGACAATCGTGGAACGTCTGGGGGTCTCTGATGGGAGGGTTGAAATCCCGCTGATCTACCAGTTTTCGCACAAAACATTCACGCAGCACTTGTGAATAGGTCAGCATTTGTGTCTATACCAACTGTCGCGCCACGTTGTGTCAGTCGCGAAAGTAGGTGTACGTGGCTACCAGTTGAATGTTCACATTGTCGTTATTGTACTACTGTGTATTGTTGACATGGTCTATCTTAAGTTTACAGTTTTCCACTCCTGTTTTTTATTCATCTTTTCTTTTAATTAATCTTTTTTTAATCATTCAATCTTTTTGTTTATCCGTTCCTTTTCTATGGTTGTCCTAGATTCCTGTCTTTATGCCCATTCACTCAATCTTGGTCAATGTGCTGAGGTGCTCAGACTGACTGTGGTGCAGGTTGATGTAATAAAGCCTGACTGCAGAACACGTGTGCCTTCGTTTCCTAACTTGACTATTTGTCAAATGCAACACCCATCAAAATAGGTACACAGCTGGTTTAAAGGGAGTATACATCGAGTTGTAAAAAAAAGAAATCCACCTGAGAACTATTGGTCAGGTGGACTACTTGAAACAGGTAAGCAATTCTGTTAGTGAAGGTCCAAACACTTCTACTTGTCACCCTCATTGAGCACTGCTGAATGGAAGTTTCACACAGGAAAAAAAAAAAAAAAAACGCTTTAGCCCCCCCAAAATCAAAGTGGCCTACTCTCGGCCTAAAGAAAAGACACTAGATCAGATACATTTTTTTTTATATAATGAAATACTGTAGTCATCTACTGGACCTGAAAATATTTATAGGAAGATTAAAAAAAACCCAGCCTGTGTTTGTCTCTAGACTGGTATTTTATATTTGTTAGAAAATAAAAGGTAAAGGCCACAGTTGGCATAACATCAGCAATACTCCACAGTTCGTTATTTGCTATCAAATGAGTACACCTGTGCATACAGAAGTCTAAAAGACAATCTTATAGGCCCTATCCAGAACCCACCTCCCCGTAAATATATAACAGCAACACAGATTAAACAATCTAGTTAGAGATCTGATTGTCTAGGTGGAATTCTAGGTGGATAACCCCTTTATCCTGTAAAAACCGTAATACAGAGGCAATAAATGGAGCTGACAGAGCGGGCATCGTTTTCCAAATGAAGTGGGATAGGGGTTGGTTCTGAAAAGGGTCGTAGGTCCGAACGTCTCATCGCAGTCAACCTGGGCCTGTTCCGCTACTTGTCTGCCTTGCCCGCTTTCTTAACGGCTTTCGGTGTCTTGGGCTGGGACTTCTGCAGCATGGCCAGCGTGTCCCTCTTCTCGATCTTCCTCAGCTGTTTCTTCTTCATCCTCTTGATCTTCGTCGTGTTCCGGATCTGTGGAGAATTGTTTTTATTTTTTATGATACCGTGCAGCACTTCGAGATGCTTGGTCCCAGTCTGAGTGACGAGTGCTAATGCAGAACCGGTTTTACCTTGTTGTTAAATGAATAATGACACAGTACGGGGGAAACCTGGTGCTTGATTTACACCCCTCTGATGCTGGATATTTACATGGCCCCCAAACCCAACAAGGTGGAGATTTTTTAAACGGCTTTTGGACTTACCACTTGCACAACCTCTGCCTTCCTCTCGTTCTCAGCTCGCCTTTTTAGGTTTTCCTCGTGCCGCTTTCTCTTCTCCTGTGAGTTGGAGACAAAGACGTGAACAAACAACAACAACCTCTGGTACACGCAGTGACACTGACAGTTGGGGACAACCGGTACCGTTGTCCCGGGCCCAGGCGGCCCATTTATTTGGCTTAAATATAATTATTAGTCAGTCAGTCAATCTTGGTATTTAGTACTACCTAGCTAAAACAAACGTTTATGACCTGTTTAATGAACAGGAACATCGCTATTTATACATTTTTGGGGGTTTGGGTCCTAAACATTTTGTCTCGAGTCCTGGGATTCCTGTTGGCGTCTCTGGGCACACGGCCATCTATTTACATTATGAGACTGCTTTCAAGGCAACTGGACAAACCAAAGGTCAAATCATGACATCAGTGATCTACAGTTTAAGATGTCAGATTGATCTCAAGGACAACGTTTCCCAAACACGAGCCAGTGGCCTGGAAAAACTGACCTCTTTGGCTCTGGCCTTATCCTCCTTCAGTTGATGGGAATATTTTTTGACCATGTCTTTCTCTCGCTTGGCCTCCATCTTCTTTTCCCAGGAAGACCGCAGTGGCTTGTCTATCACAAGAGCTGAAAACCTGAAAGATAATTTGATTTAGTGTGTTTCAATGGTTGGTAGTAGGCTGAATGGTGACCATATCTACATACATTGTGTCAATCACACTGACCTTTGCTTGTTGCGGTCTTTCCATACCCGTCCGGATTTTGGTTTTCCCAAAGGAATTAGGCTCAGTTTCTCATTTGACTCAGAATGAGTCCTCTTTTTCCCCGTTTTATTTGGGAGGCCCGGTACAGTCTCCATTCGAACGGAATCACCCTGGTTTTCCTTCTCGTTGCATTGATTCGTCACACCTAAAATATCTGTACCTGTACATGAATCCTCAGCAGGTATATCTGTGTGAACGGATTCGGGGCATACTCTAGTTACGGCCAATGATTTTGATTCAGAGACAGTGCTTGGCAATTCTGTCTCACTTTCCTTGTCTGCAACGGGTTTCACAACAACAACCTCTTGTTCGGGTTCGGTCTCATTTGGTAACTCTTGAATTACAGACTTCCGTGTTCGACGTGTTGGAGTTTTCGGTACTTCGGAGTCAACATAAGCAGCTGGTGTCCGGACTCTCCGCCCGCTGCGAGTCCGAGTCACAATCGGAGGCGCTAACTCGTGTTCAGCGTCTTCTATGGCCTCCGGTCCTTCTTTGAGCATCACTTTCTCACTTGTAGACATGTTGTATTTTTTTTATAGTTGTGTTATCATTACATGTGATAATTTCTAGCAACACTGCTTACAAGTCAGAACATCAGCAGAGTAATGAAATCCACGTGTTTGTTGATGAGATCAACCACGGAGAAGAGATGACAGGATGTACAAGGGCATACAGTTGGTTTCGTGGTTTCAAGATAATCGCCGCCTACCGGCCAGGAGTAGATACTGCGACTAGGAAACGTCATGTTACACTTCCATATTTATTATTTCACGTCACATGACAATCACATTTCCAACTCAAACGCTTCCGCATCTGTTGCACTCTGAAAGCAAGTAGTGAGAGCATCTCAAGATTTTAAAATGACTTTTTCAAACATTCGGATTATCCTACTTTGTTTTCTCACAGCAAATACTGTAAGTGCTTTTAAATCCGCTATTTTATTATTTTTACAGTAACTGGGAATGAAACCAGACATGGTACTCTACTACAGTAGCTGTCTAGTCAGAATTCAAGCCTGTTGGAATGAATGCACGTAAACCTGGATGATGTTGATATTTTTAACTTAGGCTGTATCAGGAACTAGTCCCATATTTGCCAGGTAGTGCACTGACATTTTATATCTGGCTTGACTGTGTCTATGCTTATAACTTTTTAGGAAGTGTTTAGGTTGTGTTCAAACCTAGTTCTGTTGACAGAAACCTATCACAGTAGATCTGGAAGCAATATACCTTAATAACGTTCATATTGATTTCGTTTTGTTTTTATTTATGTAGAGGTGTAGGCTTAACATTTCTAAATTCAATAATTGCACTTGTAAAGAGGGGAATCAAATGCAGTCACGCTGCTGCCATCACCTGATAGTAAAATTATCCTTTCACTCATAAAATTCTTGAACCTGTGACACAGGGCATGCAATGACATTATATGGATAATTGTAAAAGTGGGAATGTCATTGCTGCGCCCTCCTCAGAATATTATACAAAGTAACTTGGATGCTGCTGTAAAAACAATTGCAGACTGTATGGCTTTCCTGGATTCAAGGCTGTGACCCTAACTTTTCACAGTGACTACCAAGTGAAAATTGCACTTTTAAAGTTAATATTATACTCATACCAAATTAGGTTGTTCACTTATCCTAGACTTATAGCCAAAGCATAAAGAGAAAAAACACACTTCAATAACCCCACCTCAAAGTTGCCTTCCACTAGGCAAAAATATAAATACTACATTTAGTGTTTTGTAAGGTTTAATAAAATATCCCGTAAAGTGTTGCATACATGCATAAAGCCTTTTACTCTGAAATATGATTACATCCCTGTTTGTAAGCAATTGTCTTTTGGCAAGATAGTCATCATGTCAAAATGCAGAGGGAGCTGTTCTTAAGCTGATGATTGTGAGCCATTTGGCTTTCCATAGGTTTGACTGAATAAGCATTACATAAGTACACTTACAGGGGACAGTGAAAGAACACAAAAATGTGCAGTTCTGTCACACAGGATGTCTCATGTGAGTGGCGTAGCGAGTTGACGCCATGCCAGGGTGTGCAAGATACCCTCATAGGCCCTCACCCCAAAACAAACTTGAAGCGGAATATACGCATGTGTGACTGATCCTGACATAGATGAACCTACCAGCCGATGTCTGACTGTGTCAGCAGCATAGAAACACAGGATATATACTAAAAATACACAATTATTTTAATATACAGGCCAAGCATGGGCCCCACCCGTGTGTAGCCGCACACTCCCCCCCCCACCCCCGAATAGCTACGCCGATGTTTCAAGTGATTTTGGCGCGCGGACTGCAGCAGTCCCTGCCCAAACTGATTTCTCTGCCATGAGTTGCCTCCAACTTAGTTTTTATAAAAGTTGTTGATTTGTCCAACGGAGCCTCACAACCGTAGACCACGTGTAACCACGCCAGCCCAGGACCTCCACGTTCGGCTTTTTCACCTGTAAGATCATCACAAAGTGCCAGAAACTGTTTCAGGCGAGCTTATCTGGGCTCCTGTCGATCTGACCTGAGTGGAGTTACCTGTTGTAACCGACTTCAGCGGGCCAAAGTTTACCTTCAAAGACTGGAGAAGTGCGCTCCTCATGAACAAAGCCTGGTCCCTAACGCACACAGTTTATACGGGGGGGGGTGGTTTTTGTAAGTCATCTAGATCTTCTTTAATTGAACTGGGCAGTTACTTTTAATATCTGTCTATCAGCTTGGTGTGCCCCGGACTTTTAGTGTGGACTACAAGAATGACAGCTTCCAGAAAGATGGGGAAGAATTCCGCTACATCTCAGGTAGCATCCACTACAACAGGATCCCCAGGGCTTACTGGAAAGACAGGCTACTCAAGATGTATATGGCTGGACTAAACGCCATTCAGACGTATGTGAATTGTCTACTATGCTGTACATACAGGAAATATCTACCTGTGTGTTTTATCTATTTTTTATATATGTTGATAAAGTAATAAAAAAAAACGGTAAAAACATTAATTGTTTTGCCCTTAAACTTCTGCTAAAACTATGATTGACCTGGAGATATTTTGAAAAAATCTCAGAAATCGGTATACCTAGTTGTCCTAATTGAAATACATCATTTGAAATTCCAGATATGTCCCCTGGAACTTCCACGAGCCCTCCCGGGGCCAGTACAACTTCAGTGGCGACAGGGATCTGGAACACTTCCTCCAGCTCGCCCAAGACATCGGCCTCCTGGTAGTTTTGAGACCTGGGCCCTACATCTGTGGAGAATGGGATATGGTGAGTGGATTACCATAACGTTTTCAATATAAACAAGTGTTTATTTAATATACTGATGATGAATTTAGTGTAGTTTGCCAAACTTTATCGGGATTTTACGTCGTTCTGCAGTCGATCGGTCGCTGTACTTCTTGACAGAACGTTTGATGATTTGCTTGGTCTTTAGGGCGGATTGCCTGCCTGGCTTCTCAACAAGAAAGACATTGTCTTGCGCTCCTCAGACCCAGGTTTGTGTTGACAATCAGTGAATGCTATGGCTTCTGACAGTATCAAGTTGTAATAGTGTTTTAATTAAACCTAACCCCCGTTTGTATAAGATTACATCGCGGCTGTTGACCAGTGGATGGGCAAGTTGTTACCTATGATAAAGCCTTTCCTTTATCAGAGCGGGGGACCCATCATCACTGTTCAGGTGAGCTGCGCTGGTTTCAGGATAAAAATATGTGGACATTTGATAGCAAAAGCGCATGCCTACATGTCTCTCGTTCCTTCTACATTACTCTCTTCTTTTTCTTTTTTCCTCTCACCCCTTTCTGTCATTTCGGTCTCTCAGGTGGAGAATGAGTACGGCAGCTACTTTGCCTGCGACCGTGACTACCTGCGTCACCTGACCAAGCTGTTCCGCTCCCATCTGGGAAACGACGTGGTCCTGTTCACCACGGATGGCGCCGGGGTCGGATACCTCAAGTGCGGCGCTCTGCAGGGCCTCTACGCCACCGTGGACTTTGGTCCAGGTAGGCGCCTGAGAAACACAATCAGCTTATATTAATCCTTTACCATAACATTAACCCAGGAAATGAGCAAAAACTCACCATAAATCAATGAAGGATTTGTCAGTTATGATTACAGGTGAAATGTATACGTCGCATTTAGTTTGAGATGACGGGGCGCAATGGTTTTATTTTTTATGGAATAGCTGGAAGAGGAAATCCCCATTTAGTGTGTACGTGTCCGTCTGTGCTGTGGTTGACCGTGTGACGGCTAGACGATCTACATAGTTTGCAGAAGTGTTGACTCAGTGTTCCTTGGAAATCTGCAACCTGTGTTTTTTAGAACTTGTTACACAGCTCTCTCTGTCTGTCTGTCTGTCTGTCTGTCTGATCATCAGGTGGAAATGTGTCAGCAGCATTTGATGCACAGAGACACGCTGAGCCCCATGGACCCTTGGTAAGATGCTTCGTCCTTAGATAGCTACTGGGAAAAAACTGTGTTCTAAACAGCCTGTGTGGGATATCCTGAACTTCCATAGCAACTCTGGCAATGTTTATTTTATATTTATTAATTTGTACATTAAATACACCCAGTAGCCAGTTCATTAGGCAAACCCCCCCTTCACAAAAATGGATATAAAGCAGGCTGGTAGGCATGCTTTTAGGCATAAAGTTGGAACACACTTGTTTGTCCTTCTCACGGATGGAGTACTGTAGCAGACACCCACATGGAGTACTGTAGCAGACAACCACATGGCGTACTGCAGCAGACAACCACATGGCGTACTGCAGCAGACAACCACATGGCGTACTGCAGCAGACAACCACATGGCGTACTGCAGCAGACAACCACATGGCGTACTGCAGCAGACAACCACATGGCGTACTGCAGCAGACAACCACATGGCGTACTGCAGCAGACAACCACATGGAGTACTGCAGTAGACAACCACATGG
>JACXGJ010005102.1:0-41029 GCA_016801105.1 Esox niger
CACACACACACACACACGTTGCATTCTTTAAAAGTGGCGCATATTGCACTCCAGTCTCTGAAACATGAGGTAACGATTGAATATTTGTATTTTTAAGTATGATGTAGCCCTTGTGTGTGTTAGAAAGCTCAGCCACTGTGTTGTAGAGGACATTGAATGGACAGTTTGCCTTCTCTCCACTGATCACGTCATGTCGCGTTTGCTACTGTCTCAGCAACCCCCCCCTTTTTCTCTGCGCACCCCCGCCGTGCAGCCGCCAGGTGGAGATCGAGGAGAAGCTGATCGAGGAGGAGACGGCGCGCCGCGTGGAGGAGCTGGTGGCCAAACGGGTTGAGGAGGAGCTGGAGAAGCGGAAGGACGAGATCGAGCGGGAGGTCCTGCGACGGGTGGAGGAGGCCAAGCGCATCATGGAGCGTCAGCTGCTGGAGGAGCTGGAGAGGCAGAGGCACGCCGAGCTGCAGGCCCAGAGGGCCAGAGAGGTAACGCTCGGTCGTTGGGAACGCAGGCACCCCTCCCCTCTTTCTGCCCCTCCCCTCCGCGGCCCCCTCCAGTGGCGCGCGGGGATGCCCCTCTCCCAACCGGACCATGGCACAAGTGTCACTGCTACTACCGGGGTGGGCGGGGCTAGGGTCTGGGTGGGCGGTGCCGGGAGTTGGGGGGGGCGGGTTCTGGACAATGGGTTGTGTGTTTGAACAGGTGGGGATTGGGTTCTGAAACTTGAGTTTCTCCCGGTGAGACTTTTTCCATGGCCGAGTTATCATGTTATTGACTTTCAGCTTCTCATTCGCGCATCCTTATTCCCCTGTCCTTCCCCATGCATACCATTCTATTCAGAATTATTTCTTACTTTTATTATTGTAAGTTTTGCCTTTTTATCTGTAATAAGAGACTTTTTTAAATTGACGTTACATTATTTGTCACTGCCTTAGTGTCTGACATTCAGTGCCAATTTTCTGTCACCCCAGACAGGCCGTGAACCCAGGGTAGCTTCTCTACAGCTTAGAGGATATAGACCAGTTCCCCCGTCAGCCTAACCTTTATGTTCTCTATCTCTCAGTCGTTGCGGCTAGTGATCTACAGTCTGGAGGGCCAACATGATTTACAGTTGCAGTGAGCTGGCAGTGTACAACATAGGGCTTCCATTCCCCTTTAAGGCAATCAAATTTGCAGAGCAGACTAGATTTGGAGTAGTTGCCTAGGTGACTGGCTGGTAAAATGCCCCCCCCCCCCCCCATCCCTTCTGTTACCCACCCCTCACACCCCCGTCCCAGGCTTCATTAATAAGACCCTTGGTTTGTCTAAAGTGCAGTGAAGATGTTCAGTGAAGATGTTCAGTGAATGAGCGGGCCATCCACTGCCCAGCCACTGGTATTAACCGGGTGAGGAGTGCCTCATTCAGCTCCTCTTCCTCGCCCATCACTCCCATTCAGAGCCCCCGCCCCCCAATAAAAACGCCCGCCCCCCTGAGCCGACTGGTGGGGTGCATTCTTGCCCCCGTAACGTTACACGTGAGGCCGCCTTGTTTTAATGTGTTTTGTTTCAGACTATGATTACGTACATCATTTAGTTTAGTGTGTCCAGAAAGGTTGATATGGTCATGCGCCCCCCCCTAATAACCCTTGTTTTGAAAAGCTCCCATTAGAAGGTCTCCGCTCTGGAACACATAACAATGACGGACCTCCACTTCCTGTTTCCCGTTTTCAAGGTCAACAATCTCTGGTCCGAGCCTCTGTTAACTCTTAATTTCTTTTAATTTGTTATTCACTTTTTTGTGTTGAAACTAACACGTTTGGGGGGAAAGAAAAAAAAAGAGAAAAAAATAATAATAATTAAAAAAAACATTGAATGTACTCTGTGACGTCCTCATGACTTGCTTCTCCTTAGGGGTCTTTATTGTTTTCATTTGATTTTGGACACAACCTGTGTTAACACCACCTCCTTTAACACCGTTTGACCTGACCTGACCTGCAGACAACTCCCAGCTCGCTCCTGCCCTGTCCCACCCGGCTCTCATTCTGTGTGTCGTCGCACTGTACCTCTGCTGCAATGTTGTTGTCATGATGTGAACCGAGCTGAGAGAAAGAGAGCGAGAGAGAGAGAGAGAGCGCTGCTTTAAAGGGCGAGCTGGGCTGCAGGCAGCAGGCTAGCAGTACAGAAATCAGTTTTTAAAGCGGAAGGCCGTGGTCGGGCTGGGCATGTTTGGTGTACGGCAGCCCCCCCTCCCCCCCAGGAGCGCTTCTGTCTCTCTACAGGGAAACAGCCTGGACGAGACAGTAAATATTCAACCGTTTAATGCCGAATGCTTTCACCAGTTGTGTAGGTACACAGGCAAGGAAATGCGTAGGTATTCGTGCATTGGTGAGCCAAACCTATTCACTCCTCTTATATCCTTTTTCTCTTGCTTATTGATGATGATGAGAGGCAAATTGGTTATTTTTTTATATATATATATTTTTTTAGAATGTTACTTTTTATATCTGTGTTATTCTATCTTATTCTGAGTGTGACGAGTGAGTTTCCCCTTATGTTCTCCTTTGTAATGTCTTTCGCTGATCCAGTCAAATCTTAAGGTGTGATTGATTGAATCCTGTAAGGGAGGGTATTGTCACATAGGGGGTAAAAGCCAGAGGGTTAGGGGTTTATTTTTCCCTTTGATATATTCTGTGCTCCTGTGTTATGAACGCATTCAGGTTGACTGCCAAAGAATGCATGGGAGAGTGGTTATGATGTGAGCGAAGTCTGAGCTGACGCTTGTGGTAGGATGGTGCGTGCTTGCGTGCTTGCGTGCGTGCGTGGACAGGGATGATGTGCAACCATAGCTTGTCCATGCGCTTACATGGCACCGTGTCACCCCTTTAGGAGGAAGAAAAATCCAAACGGGAGGAGCTGGAGAAAATTCTTGAGGAGAATAACCGCAAGATCGCCGACGCTCAGGCCAAGCTGGTACGTTTCCTTCTCTGTTCTTTCCAGAAAGGAAAAATGTGTACGGCCACTTCCCAAACCCCAAAATGTGAACGAGGCCATTCTAGGTTCCCCTGTTGTTGAGTCTTTTGCGTAATGAGGGTAGCTTTATTTCAGACATTTAGGGTATTGATGTAGATCTAAACTCGATCATTACATAGTTGGCCAAATGCATGCTGGAACATGCTTTGTTTAGATCTTATCAGTAGCCCTTCACCAAAGGCATTTTCCTCCTTGTCCTCTATGACTGCCACTCATTTACCATGTTGGACAAGCCAGTAATGTCAACAATGGGGAAAAAAACACTGTCCCGTCTGAGGCATTTTAGAAAACATGAGCCGCTCTCCTGAATTGACCTTTGTGTGCACGTGTGTCAATCCGCCAGGCCGAGGAGCAGCTCCGTATCGTAGAGGAGCAGAGAAAGATTCACGAGGAGCGGATGAAACTGGAACAGGACCGCCAGCGGCAGCAGAAGGAGGAGCAGAAAATGATCCTGGGCAAAGGGAAGTCCAGACCCAAGCTCTCCTTCTCCCTCAAGGCCACCGAATGAGCCTCCTCCTCCTGCCCTCGTCGCCCAGCACTCCCCTCCGCCTCCTCCGCTCTGGAACGCTGGCAGCGTGTGGAAGGCCGACGGGAGCACGGCCCGCGGCGCTGGGAGTGGCACCGCTCCTCTCCCGCCGCGCAACGTCCTGCTCTTCAGGCCTTCCGCTGCCGAGGAGGGCGTGACCCCCCCCACCCCACCCCCCACCCACTCACCGTTAAACACCTGACTGTCAAGCCCCCTGGAACCCCGCCCACCCGTCGTCCCGGAAACCCACTCACCGCCCCTCAAATGACTATTGTTAGTGCTTTTTGGTTTTATTTTTATCAAGGATTTGAACTGTTGTGTAGAAAGCTGTCACTACTGGGTCCTGCTCTTACTTAGGTCTTCGTTCAACAAGCGGTCGAAAGCCCTCTTTTTTTATATACCGTGAGATGCTAGGATTTAGGAGAAAAACCAACTCATGATATGGATGGATGAACGTGTGTCCCGATGATGTTTATTAAAACGGAGTGGTTTGGGGGGGTTGGCCTGCGGTGTCCTGCGCGCGGCGTGGTAGCGGTAGGTTGCTGGCAGCACCGGCAGGTCTGACGCCAGGCACACCGGAGCAGACGGTCATAACGGTGGCGTAGCTCAAAGGTTTGTGTCCGCCATGGGCCGTCCGTGCGCGTCTCCAACCGTTCACTCCATAGTTAGGCGTCGGATAGGAAGAGCTCCGTGAACGGAGACGCACGGGTGCAGTTGAACCCGGGCCAACTCCCCAAATCGCCCCCTAGAGCCACTACAGGGCACGCCGCAGGGTCGGGCACAGGCTAAGGGAGTCTCTGTGTGGTCAGCAGGGTGGGGGGGGGGAGACATTTCCTGTATGATGTAATGTTAGAATCGCCGTGATGTCACACTGCTGTGAGTTAATGTATGAAATGAGTCCACACAACAACAACCACAAAAAGACTAAGCCCCATGGATGTGTAATGTTGCCTCATTTTACTGAACTCGGTGCCAGTCTCCAAGTGAAATGTGCTCTGAAGTCCTGTCCCAGCAATGAGCCTCCCTGTACCTTAGTTTTGATGTAGTATATTTAACCTCGCCCAGAAAGGGTCCCCCTTCAAATGACTATTGGTTCGTATAAAGGATGCCCAAGTCCAGGTAAGATTGACTAGCTAGCTACATGTTGAGGTCTGGCCAGGAATGCGCGTGTGTGTGTGTGTGTGTGTGTGTGTGTGTGTGTTAGTGTGTGCTTGTGTGTGCGCTCGTGCGCGTGTATGTGTGTGTGTGTGTGTGTGTGCGTGTGTCTGGTTGTGTGAGTGATGGTTAGTCTGACTGACCTCTGGTAGGCCTGAGGGGCTTCTTGATAAAGTGAAACTTGTCTTGTGATAATTTCCCCGACTTGTTAATGGGGACTGAACAATTCACCAATAAATCCCTTGAATGCATATCCAACGGTCTCTGATTTGTGGGTTTTAGACAATGGGTATGTCATATATTCGTTCTGTTCATGGATTAGCGTTTGTCTTACATGCTTTTTCTGCAGTCCGGGACACATTTAATGGGATATTTTTAAATTTCAGTTTGAACACTTACGGGTTTAGTTGCAATGAAAAGGGTGTTATGTTAAAACATGCATTTGGGAATGAAGAGAAATATCCATCTTTTAATTTGCTCTGCTATATTTGAAATGGTTTAGTTCGGACAATAAGTTTGTCTTTGCAGTAATGTGTATTGAGGGTAATGATTGGCTAATTTAATTGTGTATCGTCGACGTCTCAACTCTCTAGGCTCTCGGTAAGTAGGCTATTGTTTCTCACACCTTTGGGAATGCATGCAATTTGCCCGTGGATTAGATAATTAGATCCAGTCCATTTTCTGGCAAGAATATCAGGTCAAAATGCATGAACTAATGGAAGCGCTGGCAACATCTTGAATTTGTCTGCCCCTTACACAGTATAGTAGCGAAATCCATTATATGGCCGTCAGTAACCATGGCTCCGGTGGGCCCTATTTATCAATGTCAAGTCAACAATGTGCTTGTAATTAGCCTACTCGTTGACGTTGGAAGACAGGAGCTGACGATAGTCTCCAGAGTCACGAAATTTCCAGGTGCATTCGCAGGTACAAAGTTAAATCGGAATGTTTGACTCGATGTGACATGCTTTTGACGGGGCTGTAAGAGCAACCGTCCGTGCTTTAGTAAACCATTGCCATACCTCCGCTGAAACCTGGACGTCCATAGCCAACCAAGGTAATAGATGACAGTGATGTTTTCTCACTCGAGTGCGCTAACAATCGTAATGCCTGCCAAGACAAACGTAGCACGGTTGTCACACATCTGTAAGTGCCCATCAGCGCTGAAGCGAAGCGTTAGGTCCGGGAAAACTTGGTATAGGCCTCTCACGTCAACGTCCTTTCAACGACAGGGTGCTTAGAGAGCAACAGGGGGTCGTTTGATGCTACAGGACACCAATGGACCTGATATGTTCTTCGTTGAAAGCCGCAAGACCAACTGAATAAACAAAGGTACGACCCATCATGAGAACCCAGTCCCGCTGATCACGGGGCCTTTCAAGTGAGAAAAGATGGAAAGCCTATGGTCACATTAGGTCAGTTCTGTCGTTGTTTGTTTAATAACGTTACAGTACTATAGTCTGCGAAGATGAGTCCAAGGCGTTTGATAAGATACCGGTGTATTTTCAGCGGCAGACTGAATGTGTGTAGCCGCCCCCCAACTAATCAGCCAAGTTATTGTTATGGTTTGATATAAGCAAAAAATGGGACTACTATTTCACTCTACATTTTTTCCCCAGCACATTTTAATCCTATATTTTGTTGTAATTAGTTTGTAGGCTTAATGCAGATGGAAAGTTATTTTTGTAATAGCCTATACACGTTTTTAATTAAAGCAGATTCATTTAAAGTTAAACTATATAAACTGCTAATGTTTATTGAAAATATTATTAGAATTTGATTAGCTCTTATTAGAATTTATTTATTTTTTCTATTATAACTCATTAATGTTTTAGGCCGTTTGGGGTCTCCTTACAAAATTAAATTGCAAGCAGACCACAAATATTGTCTGTTATTATTACTATTAGGCCATTGTTGTAAATTACACATGAATTTAAATAATTAATAGGGCTCTGTAATTTTTGAAATGTTGGGATGAAAGAAACGTGATAAGTAATGTTAAAGTTGGGATGTATTTTCCGATGCCTTGCTAGATTTTGGCAGGCAGGAAAAGCGCTGAGCCGTCATTACCGATCGTTTACGGCTTTTTTTTAGCAAGGTAAGGAGGTATTTTTAAGAATGAGGAACTTACTGCTTCCCCTCTTTTCCCGACAGCAGGATATTATCGGAATACATTTATGGCACTCTTTTGTCTATTCAGGGAAGGTAAAAGCGTAGCGTCTCTTGACTACATTTTCTATTTGTTCACTTTACAATTAAGACACTAACTTATTTTGGTCTTACATATAGGTTTGTAAGCAATTTTTTTCGTTTCTCCCCGTTAGCCATAATATATTTAACTTTGTTATTCCTTAAGCTAGGTTATCACCATTCATTAGTCTTATTGTTAATTTTGTCTAGAAGGCCAATAAACATCCGTTCGGTCGGGGAGAGTCGGTCCGTGTCGCGGTTTGAGTGAAGTTGCCAGTCACACTGCCGTGTCTATTCTAGTAACGAGGATCTGTCCGGACCGCCGCATTCCCCCTGACACGTAATTATCAATCTCTTGCGATTTCGCCCTTCACACTATCAGCTAAGCAAACAGTGCAATAAGCAATTGTACCCTTAAATACACTACTGATTAAATTAAGGCGCTCAAAAGTGTGAAAACTTCACACATAAGACTGACACATGTAATTTAGTTTGGATGGGTGTTTGAGTTACAATCGCTCATCAAAGTTCATTAAACTAATTACAGGTTATCTTGAGCTGTCTGAATTTAGTGAATTAGTCTACAAAAGTAAATGTATAGGCTACATTAAAGTCATGAAAGACTATAGACCTTTTTAATCCTAGTAGCAGCCCGAGGATGATATTCGTAAAATATTTATTATTATTATTATCATTATTATTATTATTATTATTTTATAATTATAATATATGTATTTTAGTAAAAACTAAGTCTACAGAAATAAGAGAAAAACTGATATTTGTGATTTATCGTAGCCATACTTTGCTGATGATACATTGCACATGAATATAGGTTGTGTAATATAAAGATATCCAACCACTCTTCGAATTATATTAATTTATGATTCCACACTTGCATAAAAGCAGTTTTATTAGAAATATTTTATTGCTTAAAAACTTGCACTCACCCATTTCCAAACGCGCATCCGCTAGTGCGCGCTGTTGCCTTTTGGAAAAACATGTCTTGTCGTTTGAGCCGGTAACTTTGGATCCCAATATGGGACATTTAAGATACAAAGGTAGGCAAGAACCTGATTGATACTCAAATTCAGATTTTAACATTAATATTCGAATATAAAATAGACGTGCATTTTTTGGATCTTTCTTTGGGTATTTTTTAAAATAAATTTAGCCTAGCCTAGCAACAAGCAGGCAGTAATGCAAGTGTTTCACTTTTCTAATCTGAGGTTGCCTTCAGCTAGGCTCATGATTCCGTCATTTTACCTTCACCGTAATATTCACTATACTATTCCCTTTTTTAGGCTAACTATGATTAATGTCACATCTTATTGCACGACAGTAAAAGCCTAAGTTATAGGCTCAGGCTATTGCAATGTATATTAAACACCGTTCTTTAGACACAGTCACTATCTTGGTTAATGCTTTACTGATACAATCCTGGAGCCGACGGCGTGATTCGACTGCTTTTTTCAATTCTTTTCCATTCTCTAATACTCCTGTTTTGCAGTTGAGCCAGTTGTCGAGCTGCTTCGTTTGATTGACAGGAGTATTTCTATTGACTCTCCGATACGTGCCCAATAAGAAACGAGGTAGGCGGAGCCACTGTAAAACAAGCTTTGCCAAATATTCCGAGTCCCGGTCACTTGCAGTTACTTGCTATCCAGGCTCGGCGCAGCATTCAAGCATCCCTATGTTTTCGCCAAGCATTTCATTGGGATCTGCAGGATTCAAACCACCGCAGTTATTTTGAAAACCAAGGGGACCATCCGTATGATAACTTTTATTTGAGTTGACTTCGTTTCTTTCATTTCTCATATTTGTTCTTTGTTTTTCTTCACCTGATATCATTGTTTTTTTGTTATTTTTTTCTGCACTCCCATCCACTATTCATTTGCAGCCAGTTTTCTCCCCACCAGCTCTAAAGGGAATACTGTACGGTTCTCTCTCTCAGTGTCTATTGCTATTCGAGAGGAGCTAGCGGACGTCGGATTCATACCTTGGCAGGCATACCGAGAATCGGACAAACCAGGGATTTATTTATTCGTGTCTGCGCTGGTGGAAGTGGACATCCGCGGCGACACTGGTCGCCCTTCTGTTGTGAGGAATGTACCCGGTGCTCAGGTTGGCTCGCTGAGGGAGAATATCGACGCGCTCTCTCTGTATGAAAGACTGCCGTGCGCCTCTGGTTTTGTATTCGAGAGGAGCGCGTATAAAAGGGACTTTTAGGCACCAGGTACTTTTTTGGAGATGCTCTGCGTTTGATTTGATCGGTTTGCACATTTACTACTTCGTACCCTTTTCCTTGTTGGATCGGGATAGAGTTTAATTGCCTCAGTCATTCTCTTGGGCGTTTCACATCTTTTTTGGACTTATCTTTTCGTAAGGGTTTGTGAATTGTGACCCTCCCGGAAGACAGCAAAAATGGGGGACTCGATGTGGAGATACTATTTTGGAATTTTGTTTATTGCATGCAAGGTGATCTGGTCCAGGGCGATGATTCTGGAGTCCATATATTGGAACACAACAAATACCAAGTAAGTGAAGCACGCGTCGCCTGCGCTCATCCGACACTACCAAATTGCTCATGTAGCCTTTAAAAAATATGTGATTTAGCGCTGTGTATAGCTTTTGTTAAGCTTAACACGGCATTACATTAGGGAGGTGTCTATATAAATACCTTAAACGGTATACGTAATACTCTAACGTGTTAACGGCTATTATAGCTAGTTGACATACATTTTATGGGGCGATTTGCGTCGGGAGTCCAGTTTGCGCAGACGACCGCACACGGGTTTATGGTGGCAATGTATACGTAGGCGAAATAAGACCTCGGTTCATAACCAAAAGATGAATGCCAGATTGGTATTTTGTAGTTTATTTCCTGTGTCGGTACTACAGTGGATCGCAAATAGTGTATAGTCAATTTTGCATCACCAGGGATAACGGCAGGTTGATCACAAGATGCGGTTAGATTATAGCATGTTTAGCCGAACTGACTTCTGAAATAAGACTATCCTCTAATTCTTTGGTCAACAGTCAAATATGTACAAAATTATGAAAAATCGTAATATTCTAAAATATTCATAAATAGTCTTCAGAAAAAACAGGCCTATTCCGATAATTCCCGGGCCGGCAAATTTTTCACTTAATTCCTAAATATTTTCATTAAATGACATTATTGCTTTGGTTTAATCTGTCAAATGCCTACATTTTATTCGAATGGTGTCCTAGGCTGTATGAAAAAGGCCCCTACATATTTTTAAACTATTCACATATAGTTAGGCCATCTTTGTTGACTATAGTTTTAGGGCGCTATGGGCCTATGCGATTTACTTATTCCATACTCAGATTTGGAGCAATCTAACTTTATAATACGCTAGTCCAATTTAATACCGGGGTTTTGCATGAAATTAGTCACAATTGAGGAATATGAGAAGCATTATATTTGCTGTATACCGCTGGGCCCATTGAACTAAACGTTTATCAGGTCACTGGTCTATACCTCTCTTTCAACTTATGTTCTCATTTGCAACCATTACTAACTCAAGTCAGCCCCATGGAAATTGAATGCAACCACACAGAAAATAGCCCCACAGTTGAATTATGCACTAAACATCGCAACCTCATACAAGGAATTTCAGACTGGCTTTTTGTGGTTATTTCGTCACAACGAAACTCGAACTCTTTTGGTTTCCATTCCACAAGGAGCTTGTATATTCACACAGTAACCTGTCCTAAACATGCATAGGTAAATACAAATAAAAAGAACCAATGAAACTGTTGGTAGGATATTGAAAAGCTTAGTACAGAAGGACTAACAGGTGTCCATGATTGATCCTTGATGGTTGAGAAATGGTGTGCTTATGGTAATACATTTTCAATGTTATTTTAAGTTACTTAGGTGAAGAAAAAATTACATTATTTATACCTACAGGGATCGCATCCCCCTTTCATCAATTTTAGACATTAACCTATTTGCGTTCCAGTGGTGTGTTGTGACACAGGTGCCATTTATCGTACGAATTCATGACATTATTTCAGGTTCTGAGCTTGAATCCTATTTAACAGTTTCTGCTAATCGACATAGCCATATAACACACACACACAGAGATGCTATATATAGGCCTATACACATACATACATACATACACGTAGATGTTTGGCTTTGGCCTATAAAGTCCATTCCGGCCGTGGAATGCTGGCAGCAACAACCATTTGCACTCAGCTTGAATATAATCGATGATGTGCAAACGTCGGGGAAACGTCGGTGTTGGTAAAAGGCATTTAGATTGCTCTTAAAGCGCCTACGTTGGTTGCTCTGGTTTTATAGACAAAATTAATGTATAACATTTGAAATCATTACTTCAGTCTCAAGTGTGTGAGAATTAGATAGGCTATTGAGATAAACGGTTCGACAGAGCTATGAGACGCGTTTGCAGTGGTTAGGCTATTATCTCACCGTTTGGCTGAGCGAGGTGGGGGAGGCGAGAGATTGAATGGGTCTGTGGCACGGATGCGAGACGATGGAAGCAAATACAACAAGTCGCATACGCATGCTTTGCAGTAGCCTGAAAGCATTTGTTCACACAGCATTTGACGTGCCGCGTGGGTTTATTTAGGCCAACTTTTTAGCGTCGTTAGGGCACACTAGTCTACAGGCTAAAGAAACATTAAAATATTACCAAAATAAATATGAATTGTGTGACACAATATTCATTAATTTAAACATTTCCGCATGGATACGGACACTGCTTTCAAAACGCGACCCAGAGGCTCAACTGGTCTTCATAAAAGTAAATTTAAAAAAAGAACCACAAAAAACGGGCCTATTGCATACATATGTAGACAAAACATATAGTTCTAGACTGCGCCATCCTTTACTGGAAAGGGATCATTCTTTTACTAGAAAATGTATGCCTTTCAAATAGATGTATCATTTAACGTGGCATGTCACTCTCCCTTTTGAAAATAGCCCAAGTGTCCACTCTCGTAGCAAGTATAGGCCTTTTCTAGGCCGACAAAGACAGCGGACATTCCTCGGAATTAGCGTGTTGTGCACATTCTCTGCGTTCTGTCTGGGTGACGAGTTCAACGTTAATGGTCGGGCAAAGCCTGATCTCATGTAAATACTTTTGGAAATGTACATTTATATATTTTATGGACATAATCATGAAGTTGAATCTACTCAACTCGTCGTAGGCAGACCTAATCATTCGGAATAACACTGTCCAGTGGGCCTTGAAATAGGTTACAGCCTCCATGTATTTTGTCTGATCTAATTTCCTCTTTATTAAGTATATAAGTGTATAAAAACAAAACTTTAAAAAAAAAACTTTACTGACATTTTAATTGGTTATTATTACTTTCAAATATTTACCATTTTGTTAAAGGCGAGGCCTACTTTTTCTCTGCAGTGTGAAACATAAACATAATGTCTTCGCTTATGAAGTTTGGCAATATGTTGAGCAGAGCCTCTATCCTCAGTCTTTTTGCCAGCTTTCTTCTTTAGCATTCAGGGTGGATGGATGTTAGAATGTGAATGCTTTGAGCCAGTCCAGGGGCTTTTTGTGTGGGCTGAGGGAGCAGAGAAGGCCGGAGCTGTGCTCTCTTCTCTGTGAGCTGAGTGTGACTGTGTTAGTGTGTGTGTGTGTGTTAGTGTGTGTTCTGCACACGCAGAGGAGAAAACTCACACCATATGTCCCTCGGTGTGTCGTTTTAAACCTCATTGTTGTTTACACTTTACAACTTTACTACCGTTGCATGAACCTCCCCAGATAGACCACTGCCGCCTTCTCTGTTCAGCCATGCCACGACCCCCCCCAACCTTCTTCATCTGGTAATCCATTTTGTAGTTGGTCGCCAGAAACAAAAGAGAGGCCTGCTTACACGGTTTATGTGAGGGGAACGTTGCCTCTCCTCCAGTGCAGTTCATTAAGAGATTACGGAGAACCCAGGGTCTTTGTGGCAGGCAGGCAGTGGGGAGGGGGAGTGGGGGGTGGGTTATCCATGCCTCCTTTTGTGAATGGGGGGGGAGGGGAAAGAGGGCATAGAGATGTAGATCTATCGTGAATGAGTGACGAGGGCAGCCTGAATGTTGTAACTCTGTCCTCCGTCCTCAACCCCCGTCCATCCATCTTTCCTCCATCACCTATCCAACTAGAGAATAGCTGCCCGTTGAGACTTCTCTGTCTCTCTGTCTTTCTGTCTCTCTCTCTGTCTCTCTGTCTCCCTCGTACCTCAAAAATGGCCCCTACAGCTGTGAGGTATGTGTTCATGGCCCGGCATGCTGTTATTTCAACGCAGATCCTCTCGGTCTTCCCAGTGAGAAAAGGGAGGTAGAGAAAGAGAGGGAAGGAAAGAAACCTCCCGTGTTAACACAGCTTACTGAAAGATAAGGATCCCATGACAACGCCCAGAAGAAACACTGGTGATTAAGGTCGTGTTCACGAAAGTCTACAGGGAGGGATGGAGCGAGGGCCAGAAAGGCAAAGCAATAGAGAGGTACAGGGAGACAGTGAGTGAGCAGAAAGCATTGGGCCCCTTGGGGCCGTGGGGGTAATTATGGTTGCTCTGAGGAGGGCCCGTCAGGCCTGGATTAAAGGACGAAAGGTACAGCTGAAGGCTGAGAGGAAGGGATGACAGTGGACAGAGGAGGGATAAAGACCCCCGTCCCCTCGGCCAAAGGAGGGCGAAGGGCTCCCAGCGTGGCATTCTGGGTGCATCGGCTCCTTCCATCCTGCGTCTCGTACCGTTGTCTCCCAGTCTAATGAATCTCCATGTCCAGGCCACGACTGAAAGTCCAACACCTCCGCACGCCGCCCTCCTCCGTCAAGCACTCTGTGTTCTCCTTCTTTGTCATCCTCTCTCTGTTCTTCGGTGTTTTCTGAGGCCGGAGCGACGGAGGGACAGGATTACGTCCAGGCTGTCATTGTGGCGGGCCACACAAACAGCCAGGGTTTGGGAACGACACACAGATAGAAGGAATGTGGGATTTTAGAGTAGCCGACATGCACAGGGAGAGAAAGAGGAGGGAGGTAGGGAGAGGGGAGGGGGTCCAGTGAGGGGGGGTGAGGGTGAGAAAGACAGAAAAAGAGAGATCTTACAGTTTTTTTACTGTCAACAGATGGGATGGTCATAACCCCAGGAAGCAGAACCCCCCAGCACTTGTGCCAAAGCCTCTCCCCTCTACCACCACTGCTATTGCACCCCCCCCCCCCCCCCCCCCCCCCCCCCCCCAAAGATACCAAAGTTAAACGTGAGAGAAAGAAGGGAGAAGTTAAATGAGGAGAACAGATGTCAACGTGTTTGATTCACTCTCAAGGCCCCTTCTCATCTAAGCCCCCCGGGCTCTCAATCAGGGGGCTCGTCAACCGTAGAGTGGGCAAAGCAAGGGACAGGGTATCGTGGAGAGAGAGGAGGGAGGAAATTAGGGGGGAGACAGAGAGGGCGTATTTAGAACCGGCACCTGTGGCTGTTGTCACCAGGCCACCAAATGGACCGACACTCGGCCTACAGTAGAAACACCTGCATGACCGAAGGCCTGCTGAGACCTTTGCTTCTACCCTCCCTGTGACATTTCCACGGGCTGGGAGGAGCCGCCCCCGTTGACTGGCTGGGAGGAGCCGCCCCCGTTGACTGGCTGGGAGGAGCCGGGCCCGCCCCCGTTGACGGGCTGGGAGGAGCCGGGCCCGCCCCCGTTGACTGGCTGGGAGGAGCCCGGTCCGCTCCCGTTGACGGGCTGGGAGGAGCCGGGCCCACCCCGTTGACTGGCTGGGAGGAGCCGGGCCCACCCCCGTTGACGGGCTGGGAGGAGCCGGGCCCCCTCCCGTTGCCTCGGACTGGGTTGGGTCCGTTGGACAGGGGATCACGCCCCCTCTGCGTTCCAGAGGCAGGCGCCGGGTTGGGCTAGCTCACGCAGGCTGCACACATTAACTGTGACATATATGCATGTACACAGGTGACTTGAGGTCGCTCATTATGTACACACACACACACACACACACACACTGTTGGCCAACCTGTTGGCATGTTAAAGCCGCGTAGGAATCTTGCTGTGTGTTTCGGGTCGGTCGTGGCGGCTGGGCGAGGAGACCCGTGGCGGGGATCCCGGGTATGACGCTCCGCGCTGGCCCTTTGACACGTTGCCTTGGGGACAGTTAGGACTTACCAGGCACCCCCACTCACCCGGACAAAAGGTGGGAGTCAAATTGGGGAGGGAGGGGTGGATGAGGGTTGGAAGGGCCAAGTGTGCCTTAAAGAAGGGGTTAAAGCAATTTCCAAACATGAGGCACTATAGAGCCTGCTTTTTATTCGCTTCCTCCCTCCTCTTTTTCCTATGGTCTCAGTCATGGTTCTTCCCTTCACCCCCTCCCTCCCCCCTCTCTCCCCCTCCCTCCCTCTCTCTCTCTCTCATTGGTCTGTATTCGGGCGTTGATAGATGTTGGCTAGTCATGTCGTTGTACCTGTGTGACGGTGAGCTGCAGTGTCTGTTGCTGTCTCATCACCTGTCCAGGGGTCCTTGTCTTTCTGGTGTCCTAATGGCCCTAATGTGAATGGGGACACAAATGAACATGTCTAGTCTCTCCCTTTCTATTAAAGTCATAGTGATACAGCGCCAACTTGTGCTTTGTCAACTTTTAAAGGCAAGCATAACCAGTTTTTATTATTATTATTTATATCATTGCTATGGCTGACCATTGCTTTGGTTACACAACATTATGCATTATGAGACAGAGTTTGTGCGGACTTAATTCTTTCTCAGTGTGTATGTTTCTTTCTGCCCCAGGCGAAGGCAGATCTCCATTTTGAAACCATAGCCACAGAAAGAACAGGAAGTTGTCAAAATGACACCTGATCTTTGCATATTCTGTTATAGAACCAATACTAACCCCTCCCCCCGTTTAGCATGCTTTGTGTTTAATCTAATTGGTATGTAAGTGAGGACCGGCCAAATGGTCCCCTCTTAGATACAAAATACAAAATGTTTGGTTTAAGAATAATTTTAGGCTTAGAATTTGAATTAGGGTTAAATTAGGATTAGAATATGGTTTGCTGTTAATAGGGGTTTGTTTTAGGGCTTAAGGTTAGGTTAAGTTATGAACATTATTTATTTAAGGTTAAGGTTAGGTGTTGCATTGAGTCTGACATTGAGGGTTAGAGGCTCGGATACGGGAAATACATTTTTTAAGGCTACTAAATATACAGTTCTCCTCGAAAGGTTTGTGTTTGTATGATCAGGTTGAAAGAAGACATTCGTTTGAGAGTTAGTTCCAATATCACCCACAGTAACTCACAACAGTCAGGTTCAACAAGGTCATACAGCATTCATGCAGTCAAACCAGTAGTGATCAAGGCATGTTCAGTAGTTCTGTCAGGTAGGGCCACTGATAATCCATTAAAAAAAATGACTGTGTGTTTGTCAGACGGAATGCATATTTCCTTGTGTGTGTGTGTGTGTGTGTGTGTGTGTGTGTGTGTGTTTGTTTGTGAAGGGAGTGGAAAGAGAGTAGGAGGGAGAAGTTTTCTTAGGAGGTGAAATATTTTCTTGAGCGCGCACACACACACACACACACGCACACACACCCACACACAAACACACACTCACACACGTCAGACACAATGCGATTGGATCCCTCGGTGCTCCAGCCTCCATTGGTCGGCCTTGAAGCCCGCTTTCGCCTCTCTCCACAGATGGTAGACGAGCTGCATCCACGGCAGGTCTCTCCATCCGCTCACCTCTCTGTCTGCTCGCATCGGGGAGCCCTGCTGAAGGTTACCTCGGGTAGACACACAGCACGCCCCGGACCAACACACTGGCCGTGTGTGTGTGTGTGTGTGTGTGTGTGTGTGCGTGTGTGTGTGTTGGAGACATGAAAGGGCGTGTCTCACGCTGTTGGTGTTCTGTTGCCTGGAAATACAGTACCAGTGTAATGGCTTCCACCCGTGCGCTCCAGTTCCTCAGATTCACTCACAATTTGTAGTTGGGAAAGTGTGTGTGTGTGTGTGTCTCTGTGTGTTTGTTTGTTACACTCCCCGAGGAGAAAAGGGCTGTATGTGTCTCATTGGTTTTCTAATCAGCTCCTCCTCTCTGAGGGTTCAAAGGTGACTGACGAGACTGGGCCCTCGGCCAGCTCACTCCGACACACAACCCAAAGACCTGAGCAGGGAGGAAGGGAGAAGTGGGGAGGGAGGAGGGAGAGGTGGGGGAGGGAGGAATAGAGATGAAAGCAAGAGAGACCCCCGAGGACACGTTTGTTTGTGTGTATGTGTGGGTGGGTGTGTGTGTGGGTGGGTGTGTGTGTTTGTGTCTGCCCGTGTGTTTTTCTCTCGCTGCCCATAAAGACCACGTGAAAGACACAACTAAGGGGTCAAAGGGTCGTGGCTCCCCCCCACCTTTGCCAGGGGATGGGATTGCACTAACAGCAACCAGCAGTATCACTGATAAGAAAACAAAACCGGGCCTTCCTCTTCATTAAAACCAGTTATGGACCGGTCCTTAGACCTGCTCACATTCAACTGGATTGTTCACATTCAACGGGTTGTTATTAAATTCAGTGTCATTTTTCTCTTTATTACATCACTTTAAAAATAATGTAAATTTAAAAGTGAAAGTGTTGGATTTTCTTTCCCCTTCCTGATAGCGCGTATACGCATTATCTGTGCTATCTTGTTCCTCCATTATCTGTGCTATCTTCTCCTCCATTATCTGTGCTATCTTGTTCCTCCATTATCTGTGCTATCTTCTCCTCCATTATCTGTGCTATCTTGTCCTCCATTATCTGTGCTATCTTGTCCTCCATTATCTGTGCTATCTTGTCTTCCATTATCTGTACTATCTTCTCCTCCATTATCTGTGCTATCTGGTCCTCCATTATCTGTGCTATCTTGTCCTCCATTATCTGTGCTATCTTGTCCTCTATTATCTGTGCTATCTTATCCTCCATTATGTGTAATTAGGTCCCTCCATCACATTGGTGTTAAGCAGGTTTATGACTTTGTCCTGAAATACCGGGGTCATTTATGCCGAAACAACCATCGCAGCACGTCGCTATCATCTTTCATCCTCGCCCAAATTTATTAAGCTAATTTGCAATTATCCATCAATAATTCAATCGACTTTGCAACGTGGATGAATAGCGAATACCCAGTGAATTTTAGATGTCACCTGTTGACCGTGACTAACAGGCTGTGACGCTCTCTCCCGTCCTCCCCCTTTTCCCCTCCCTGCAGATTCGTACCGGGGCAAGGCCTGGTGTTGTACCCCCAGATCGGGGACAAGATGGACATAGTGTGCCCCCGTGTGGACGGAGGGGTGGGGGATGGGGTGGAGTACTACAAGATCCACATGGTTCCCAAGGAACAGCTGGAGAGTTGCACCATCACCAAGGCCGACACGCCGCTGCTCAACTGTGTCAAGCCGGACCAGGATGTCAAGTTCACCCTCAAGTTCCAGGAGTTCAGCCCCAACCTGTGGGGCCTGGAGTTTTTCAGGGGAAAAGACTACTACATCATCTGTGAGTACCTCACTGCCACGAGTGTTTTTTTGCCTTTCTGTCTTTATCGTTTTGCCCAATCGTGCGCACTTCCTGCTGTCAGGTAGCCAATAGCAGTGGGGTATAGCTGTCACCGTTAGGCAAAGATGACAATTTTTTGATCTCGCGTTAGCACAACTCTAGGGGATTTTGTTACTAGGTTGTCCTAGTAGTTGATGTGATGCTTTCGAGACCCCCGATTTTAATATATGGGTGTTGGACTGACCCATCTGCGTGGTGCTCACGGGGGGTTTTGGACTGAACCATCTGTGGGTGCTGACGGGGTGGTGAGGACAGCACCATCTGCTGAAGCTCTTCCACTGCCATCTGTGATCTGTCAAACTAGTGAAGGGCCTTGTTTCTGACTGAGTGGAGAGGAGGGGAGAAGATAGAAGAGGAGGAGAGGAGAAGATGATAAAAAGAAAGGAGAGTTAGCATTTATTCATTTATCTTACTCTGTTATCATAGGAACTGTTTGTCTGTCAGATCACTAAAGATGTTTGCATACCGCATATGTTTTAATGGAAGCCAGCCGTACCCATAACTTTGAGTGGTGGCTAGAAAATAGATTACTACCCTTCTGACACAAAGTTTACCCTAATAGACGGATGGACAGACGGAGAGATCAATATGGTATGTTGGGAGTCACATAGGTTAGGTTATGTTGGACAGTGTAACACACACACACACACTATCAGTCTTTCTCTCTCTATTTATTCATCTGTCTATACCTCTCACACACATTCTGTCCATTCACAGTTCAAATTGACACACATCCTTTCTCCCCTCAATTACTGGCAAACACTATCAGGCCAGCAAGCCGATTAGACCGCAGACACAGAAAGTAGATTGACTGTGTGTGTGTGTGTGTGTGTGAGAGAGAGATAAAGATGGTGGCAGAAAGTCAGAGAGGGAGACAGAAGTTCCAATCCAACTAGATTTTAAGAAAAGGGGAGAAATGTTAACATGTAGTCATGAGAGGGAGGGAGGTAGAGACAGAGGGTTCCATGTCCGTAACCGAGCACCGGTTCACACACCTGGTAACTGCCTCTTGCTCATAGCATGGCAGCTAGACAGAAGCTGCAGCTGGAACACTGCAGAGCTGCACTGCAGCATGGAGCACATAGTGCCCCCCCCGTTTCACATGGTTGACATAGGTGGAGTGCCACCCCGTTTCACATGGTTGACATAGGTGGAGTGCCACCCCGTTTCACATGGTTGACATAGGTGGAGTGCCACCCCGTTTCACATGGTTGACATAGGTGGAGTGCCACCCCGTTTCACATGGTTGACATAGGTGGAGTGCCCCCCTGCTTCATATGGAGGACATATGAGTGCCCCCCCCGTTTCATATGGCCGAGAACTGTGGCTCAGAGAACAGAGACAGCGAGGTGTTTGCGCGTGCATGTATGTGTTTTTAGGTGGGAGGAAGGAGAGTACGTTTATGTAAATGTACGCACTGTGTGAAATCTGAGTGAGGGATTTTTAGGAGATGACAGTGACATGCAAGTGCGCGTGTGTGCCCGCGTGTGTGTGTGTGCGCGTCTCATGAGTTCACAGAAAAAACATGAAACTCGGACCGATTCTGCCTGAAAAGTTCACCGGGGATTTTCATTGTTTTTTTTTGTTGAGCCGAGCGGTATTCGATAAGTAATTAATTAAAGAGTGTTTAATCCTGAATTCTTCTTTTAATTAATCAGTCTGGGCCGCATCAATGGAATCTCAGAATCAACCAAATGGATTAGCTCTGTTTAGCCTGCCCATAGACCATATCCACAAGCCCATGGAGGCTCCATTCAAACAGCTGTGACATTAGCTCATTGATTTCACTCTCAAACAATGTGTTGGATTTCAACACGTCAGCCACCTCTCATGAACTACACGGCGCACAACCCCTCCAATGGATATTGCATTCAGCGTGAACTCTCCCTGATGTGTAGCGTTCATGTATTTGCTACGGCTCCGTGTGTCGTGTCCGCGTATGTGTCGTCTCCGCGCGAAGATGCGCGCGTGTGTGTGTGTGTGTGTGTGTGTGTGTGTGTGTACTCTTGTGTGCGAGTGCCTTTCAGAGCAGCAGACTTTCAAAGAGACTGGCCACAATGTTGCTCCGGTTGGAGGCAGATGAGTTTGATGTGATTGTTGTGGGCAGCATGGCCCGCAGCCGGGAACTTAGTGAGCGAGATGATTACATGAGCTAAAGAGAGAGGGAGGGGAGGGGCGGGGAGCGGACGGGAGAGAGAGAGAGAGAGAGAGAGAGAGAGGGGGGCATAAAATTAGAGTGAATTTATGGAGCGAACGACGTTGTGGCTGCATGGGGAAATTCCATTAAGATTTTAATCACCTATTCTTCGGTCAAAATAGAAGAGAGAGGGAGAGAAATACCCCAAAACCTCTCAGAGTCTCGGCCGTCACAACGCCTCCGGCCTCTGAACCAGGGGACAGTGTGTCGGCAGACCAATGTCTCATCTGGACAGGAGGTGAAAAGAGGTGTCTGTAGAGTTCCGGGGACACGGCGGGCTGAGAAGGTGGCTGAGGGAGAACGGGTGGGTATACATTTGGGGTGACCCTGTGTTGCTCTGGTCTGTCCTGGGGTCATGGCGAGCCTGAATGAGTGGGCGCCGCCTCTGTCACAGGAGATTAAGGTGCACAACGACGATGAGCTGTAACCAGCCCGCGACCCCGGCGCTGCGATGAGGGCTTCACGCTTCACGGCAACCGGAGAGAGTCATTACCATGTCATTTAGATCATAGCTAGCTGCACGTTTCTCTACCTCTACCTCTCTCTACCCCAACTACCCTTTTTTGAACTCTCTCCTGCAATCGTTTCTTCTTTCAATCTTCTTCACTCTACCTCTCTACCTCTCTCTATCCTTCGTTCATGATTATCTCGCTCTATTTCTGTATTTTGATGGTTCAGAGTGGTGCATTAATTATGCTGACACACACACACACACACACACACACACACACACACAAGGCTGTTTGTTAATAGGAGCCCTTTTTATCTGGGGGGGATATTGAGTTAAGTGCTGAAAGTCTGTATTCCTCCATCTTGATTGAAACACACAGTTGAATGGAGCCCAGTAAAGTGGCTGATTCTTCATTCAGTCGCCTGATTCAATAATCACAAGCAAATGGAGTTAAGAGGCTGAATGATTAGCAATGCCATTTAAAGTATTCTGGACTCAGTTCTTTTGTGACAAAGAAAGTGTTTTCGTGTGTGCGTGAAAGACATTTTTCATGTATATGGCGGCGCTGCTTCTGTTGGTTACTGTCTCAAATCAGAAAAGCTTTCAAAGCAGAACATTTTTGGCCGCGCTTAAACCTATTTGGTAGTTGTGTGTGAGAGATGTCACTACTATACGCTGAGGAGATGTGGAATTTTCAGTGTGTGATTTTTATTGATTAGTCCCCTTCCTCTCTAGTGTGTGTGGTTGCTATGGTTTAACACAGAATGGTGTGATTGGAACTAGCCACAGCCATCACACACCCTAAGTGACAGTTAAAAGAGTTAGCGTGACAAAATGGGCTCCTAAATGCGCAAGGACATTTGAGTGAATGTGGCCTGAACGAAAAGCGACAAGTTCCACAGAATATTCTCGGGTCTCTCTTTCGCTCTCCATCATTACTCTGGGCTAGGTGGAGCAGCAATCTCATCTTTGGCCGTGATGGAATAATCTATCTCTTTCTTTTATCCTCCCTCTCTCTCTCGCTCTCCTCTCCGCCTAGCTAAGTCTTATCTGTGCTCTGTAAGGCGCTGGTGGTGGAAGTAAATCCATTTGTGAGGGACATGTATGAGTGAAGTCTATCCTCCCTGACGTTCTTTTACACAGGGATTACAGCTAGCTGCTAGCTCCTTCTGCCAAACAGCCCAGTGCAGCACAGACAGGCAGGCTTCCTAACCAGGCCGGGCCTGCCGGCCTCCTGGAGGCAATGTCGCAGATGGACTAACAAATGAAACATTTGTCCAGGTCCCAGCCACGTTATGTTATGCGCCTTTAAAAAACAGCCACTTGTGTCATGAATAAAACTAAATAATACTGGTTGCCTAGCACTGGTACTGAAACCTGTGATCCTCTGAGAGGCTTAAGCAACCCTGCCACCACCCTCTGAAACATTTCTGTTTTAACCCTCTACAAACCTGTAACCAGGTTTATTGCCATTGTTGATAATAATATTAATGAAAACACAAGCATATTCAATGACAAATAGAGCTATACTGCGCAATAAACAACACTGTGACACTGTCCCTGTGCTGTCGAATTTTTCACGCACGAGGACGCAGAGAAAGAGAATGACTGAGAGACAGTGCGAGGGAGAGAGGGACAGCGAGAGAAAAGGTGGAGCGGGAAGGAGAAGAGGAAGAGAGGCACAAGGGAGGGAGAGATTATGAGTGAGGGACAGCCTGGGCGGGTTCTTGTTAACACCCCTTGTCTCCCTCATTTCCTCCCAGTCCAAACTAGGGGACAGGCTCAGGTGATAAATGATTACGGTTGAGGGCAAAACGTAGAAAAGAGAGCATGGGGACAAATCAGACAGCAGAGAGGTTCATTCTTTCCAACCGATACAGCTGGAATTGCATAGAATCACCTGCTTCTTAACTCCCCGCTGGTTGATGAGGACTTTGGCATGAGGTGGGGGGGGGGGTTAGGGTTGTGGGGTACCGGGCAGGGGGCTGGATGGGGAAGTCGGTGAGGGGCAGGGTAGGAGGGAAGCTAAAAGCCGCGAGGCGCCTGGTTCGCTGCGGAGGGGTTGGTGTTGGGGCGGGGGGGGGGTATTAGACTGAGCAAGGGAGTTTAGAGGAGGGGGGGCGGTGAATGCGGGCCACTGCACACTGGCGGCGGGCCAACCCGCTAAGCCCTGGCAGCTCGTTAGCCTCCATGTTACTGACCTGATAGACCACAAGCCCCCTCTCCCCCAATCCCCACCCTGTGCCACACGTAGTTCCGCCTGGCTCCTCTGGGGGCAACGCAGAGCCTGGGAGTGAGTATGGGCCCGGTCACGGAGACCCAGTGCGGATTGAGGACGGAGGTCCACGCGGTGGCGGCTCCGTCCACAGGGTATCCCCTTGAACTCCGTTCCTGATGCTTCTTCCTGAGCGTGCTGTCTGGGCTACGTCTGTGTACGGCATTTAATGTTTTTCTCTAATCTGCTTTTCCTTCTTTGATAAAAGGCAGCTGTTTAGGGGCCCATTTTGTTCTTCTATCACATGTGGGATGTTTTGGCGCCTCCCCTCATCCCCCCCCCCCCACCTCGTGTCCCACATCTGCTCCCGGCCGCTCAGCTGTAACACACAGGGTTTAGCGCTTCGCCACTGCTGCTCTCACATCTTGCCACTGTTTAAACGGTTTCTCAAACCCTTTAAGCTCTTTTATTTTTAAGGGTTATTGAAATATTTATCACCTCCATCCATTCTGCCAGTCCCTCGGTTGTTGTCGTTGTTTTCACATCATGCCCTCAATGGAAAACAAAAACACAAGCCCATTTTGCTTTCCTGCGATTGTTCCCCTCCTCTCTCGTTTTATTCGTCATTCATTTCCTCAGTACCTTTTTGTGTTTCTTTCCCCTGCAGCAGGTTAGGGTGTGGGAGGATTGTTTGAGAGTTACGTCCAGTAGCCAGTTGTTTCAGTACCACACCAGCACCCTCCGGAGTGTCCTGTGTTAATGTCCGATAAGCCACTGTAGATGTTTCCTGTTACTTAGCCAAGATCAAAAATGGCCGTCTATTGTTGTTTCGTGTCCATTGTCTCCATCTCTCAGGCTCTGTAACTGCGGGTTCCACTGGGCCCGTCAGCAGAGTTACAGATATTACAGACACAGTTACTCAAGCTAATTGACTTTGAGGCATTGGCTACATGGAATATTCTGGCAGCCGTGTGGAACAAAACCACTGATGGTGTGGTGGTGGATTGGGACATTTTATTAAGAGGAAATCACTTACTTGTTAGGGGCTTTCAGCATTTCCCTGAGGTCTTTAAAAACTGCCTAGCTAGCCCAAGGCAGGCATTATGCACATATGGCACTAGTATCTGTTATTTCGATGTTTGCGTTGATTTGTTAGCACAGTGGCTAATGCTAACCTAGTTTCTCTCTCTCTCTTAATCTCTTATTCAGCAACGTCTAATGGCACCATGGAGGGCCTAGAGAACCAGGAAGGAGGTGTCTGCAAGATGAAGTCCATGAAGATAATCATGAAAGTGGGACAAAGTGAGTATTGACTCTGTATCCCACTGAAACAACACACGTATCCGTGTGCAGACTGAGAGGTTAACCACAGCACTGTGAGGTTCTACTCTGCGCTGGGCAGAGAGGAAGAGAGATGTAACAGAGCTAACATATCAAGAGACGAATCCACGCACCCACCAACCCACGCACACACACACACACACACACACACACACACACACACACTTGCAGCACATCTGTCCTCTGTGGCGCTGCCCGCTGCCTGGCCCCTGCCGGTAATTAATGACCATGATCATTCATAAATCAGCCACTTCGCCACCCAACAGGGTAATTTCGAGAGGTCGCCCCCTACAACAGTCACGGCAGCTCACTAAGAACCGCTGAAGGTCAGAGAATTAATTAAGGAGTGGCGCGGGGGCGCGGGGGCGCGGGGGCGCGTGCACGCACGCACACGCGCGCTCGCACACAAACCCATATCCGTGGAATCTGACGTTGTGTGTCTGTGTTCCAGGTCCATCTGACCCGGCCCCGCCCAAAGACAACCCCACCAGATATCCACCCAAACACCCCGACGTTGGGGGAAAGGACTCCCACAAACCAAACGACGTGCTGAAGACGCCAGGTAGGTGTCAGAGGAAAAACATCAGGGCAACCATTCTAAGATGATCTGGTGAAACCTGTGTGTCTGTGTGTGTGTGTGTGTGTGTGTCTGTGTGTCTGTGTGTGTCTGTGTGTGTGTGTGTGTGTGTGTCTGTGTCTGTGTGTGTCTGTCTGTGTGTGTGTCTGTGTGTGTGTGTGTGTGTGTATGAGGGCTTAAGCGTAACAAGTAAAGGTCAGCGATTCGTCCTCGGGGTAGTTGGAAGTTGCCCATAAAGCTGATTGGCATCTCTGCCTGGCACTCAAAGCACACTGTGCCCCAAACTCATCCCCCAATCACTGACCGCCAAAGTGACATTTTCAGGAAAACGATCCAATCGCCATCCAACATCTTCACTAGCTTCCTGGAGCATAGACATGTACTTGTTCACTTTACACACACGTACACACACACAAACCAAACCACTCTTATCTTTCCAATGCACTTGCAGTTAAAACCAGACCCACCCAATTTCCCCCCTAAATTCACTCCATTTAGAAGTGTTGAAAAATTCTGTTGAGTAGTGAAAACCGACAGAGCTACATAAAAGGAGTGGAGAGTCCCTCCCTGGCCCATTAACGAGGGGGCGAGACTCACATTTCTGTTTTCACACCAAAATCCGTCTGACAACGACGCATGGATCTGCCAGCGCGCCACTTAATTTGGCCTGGCACCCTGCTCTGCAGACCTCAGCCTCCTTGCGGCCCCTCTCCTTTCACACCTCACGCCCCCCCCCCCCCAGCTCAGAGAAGAAGCATATGGGCGTCAAAGCACTGTGAGCAGAGTGTCAGAGGCAGCGTAATCCTGTTGTTGAACAACGGTAGGGTCCGTGCATTTGGGCCCACTGCCATCCTCGTTCCCACCCCGAGCTCTGGGACGAGGCCCGCGAGGGAGCCAGACAGGGAGACACAGTAATCCAGCAGAGCAGGGAGGAGGCCCCTATCCTGGGGGGGAAGGGACAGACCTGCCCTTGAGTCCTGGATGCATACCAGAGCTGCTGTTATTAATAGAGATGACTCAGCTCGGGGTTCTCATTCCATTATAATATAGTTTTCCTTGTGGGCTTTTCTGACAACAGGTTTTTTTTTGTATAATGTAAATGCTACTGTTTATTTAAACTCACCACGGCCATTTTGTGCTGTGTTACAAAGCGAGGCTCTGAGGCTATAGCAATCTTGCTATAGAGCAGAGATGGAATTTGACCTTCAGGAATTAGCTGTGTGACAGTAGCTCTCACTCCCAGGGCATTGTGCTCTTCTGCCTTCCACCGTGAAAAGACGTTTCGGTGTGAGGGAGGGAGGGACACCCCTAACCATCCCCGCCCTCCCCCGTCCCCTGACACCGTTTGACCGCGCCCTTGCCTCTGGCCTCACTCTCTTCCTCCTCCTCCCCCCCCCCACGCAGGCACACCGTACAGCGGCGACGAAGGGACGGGCGGGAAGTCGTCCAGCGTGATCGGCACCGAGGTGGCCCTGTTCGCCGGCATCGCCTCGGGCAGCGTCATCTTCATCATCATCATCATCATGCTGGTGCTACTGCTGCTCAAGTACCGGCGGCGGCACCGCAAGCACTCCCCGCAGCACGCCGCCACGCTGTCCCTCAGCACGCTGGCCACGCCCAAACGCGGCGGCGGAGGCGGCGGCGGCGGCAACAACAATGGCTCGGAGCCCAGTGACATCATCATCCCGCTCAGGACTGCGGACAGTGTCTTCTGCCCGCACTACGAGAAGGTCAGCGGGGACTATGGCCACCCAGTCTACATCGTCCAAGAGATGCCCCCCCAGAGCCCGGCCAACATCTACTATAAGGTCTGAGCCACGGTCCCGCCTCCCAGCCCGACAGGGCAGCTTTGGATTGGTCAGGCACCGCTCCTCCGTGAACGCCCCCCCACCCCCCAACCCCCCCTGCCCAAGAACGCTCTCGCTCCTCCCCCTGGCTCTCCTCCCCTTGGCCCTCCCGTTGTTTGAGATTTGTTTTAGTTTCTTCTCTCACGGACACGTCACTGTTGTGGTTATTGTCGTACGTCACAGGGGGATTTAGAGTGAAGCTGCTGCCACTCCCTGGGGCATGTTGGAGATGTCTGCCCCTGCGCCCCAGCTCCTGGTTTCTCCCTGCGACTGCCACTGGAGGACACGGGCGTACCCATTTTGACGTACGCGTTTTGGCGTACGCGTTTTTTGCGTTTGGACATAAGAACGGAGTGACAGAGATAGACAAACGGACGCTTCGACACTCGTTTGTTTTGGAATATGATGTACTGCTGGAAAGGTAAGGAGTATGGGCTAAGGAGTCGTCCCTGAGAGGGAGAGAGAGAGACCAATGCTGGGAAAGTGAGGGAAAAAGACAGAGGAGGGAGAACGAGAGAGGAGAAGAGGAAACGGAAGGAAGGGGGCGACCATGAACTCATGCCAGTGATGGCTGGCAGTCCCTCGGCTTACCGGCCAGAGACACTGGTTGACATGACGGGAGCGGAAACAACATGAGGGATCTGGAAATATCCACTCTGGGACTACACTGACTGACACACGGACATCACCCCACCACCCCACCACCCAAACACCCACTCAGTCCTAGTGAACTGTTCAGGTCCTCTGACCAGTTACAAACCACCCTTTTCCTCATTGTCCCACCTTTTATTTTCTAGCATCGTGAGTCATTAGAGTTGTTACTTGAAAAAAATGTTTGGAACAAAAAACCATGATTCCTTTTGTTGTGTCATATTGATGTTTTTTTGTTTCTTTCCTGGTTTCCATTCCTGGTATTGTTCAAGTTCTGTTTTCTTTTTAAACGTGCACACACACACACACACAGACACACGCACACACAGACACACGCACACACAGACACACGCACACACAGACACACGCACACACAGACACACGCACACACACACACACACACACGCACACACTGCAGCCCAGATTAAGAGCAGAGAGCTGGACGTGAAGAGCGAGAAGGTGTGACTGAAGTTGAGCATTTTCTTTATTTGGGCTCCATCCCATCAGGGGATCGGGTGCACATGCTACCTCCTCCGTGGGGTCTGGGCTGGCCCGTTGGGTTCTGGGAAGGGTGGAGGACCTACAGCAACCCGAAAGCAGCACTTTGTTTCCCCTCAGGATCCTCCACCCGGGTGGTCCATAAGAACAGAACACAGGGTGCTAGTGGAGGGAGAGAGAGTGTGCCGGGAGTACCGTCTGTGAGATATTCCAACCTGCCTTACTGCTGCCGTTTCAGTGACAGGCGAAGATACGAAGGCCCGGGTCTGGTTGACTTTGGCCCGGGCCCTGGCTGAAACAGGTCTCGGTACTGTATTGTCTTCTCCCACGGGTGGACCAGTGCTCTCCTACTCAAATGTAAAAGCACAGGGACATTGAAGCGCATTTTCACTGGTCCTAATTATCGTCTTTATCATTTTCATATTGTGAGTTTTTTTTTTCCTTCATTCTTACTCTTATTTTTTGTTGTGTAACAAAATAGATGAACATTTAAAGGAGGACATTTCAAAAACGGAAAAAAGGAAGACAAAAAAAATGAATTTATTTATGATAGCCACATAGAGCACACGCGTTGTCAGAAAGGCATTATTAAGAGGTTGACATTAATATATGATGATATTGAAGTGCACATTATGCAAGGTAGAGTTGATTATTTCATTACAACATTACCCATAATGCCCCGCCTTTTTGTGACCACCCACCCAAACGGCTGCCTTGTCCAGAGATGCTGGTCCAGAGCATTGGGAGTGAATTGAAGCCCGGCGCAGGCCAGCGGGGCAGAGAAGGTTGTTGGACTCAAAATAGCCAAACCGGGTGCACGAGATAGACCAGCAGTGTATCCCACACTCCCTCACTGTAGCATCTCCCAAAGGACCATGGGAAATTTCCCACGATAATTCTGTTCCTTCTTCCTCCCTCCCTGCTACCATGTGGTGCTGTGCGTGTGTGCGTGTGTGTGCGTGTGTGCGTGTGTGCGTGCGTGCGTGTGTGTGTACCTCCTCTTCAGTAACTCCAGTGAGACATTTATCTGTCTGTTTATTCACACACATTTTAAAAACATTGACTTAAGAAAATCACTACTAGATTTTGACTTACACCATGACCAGACATGTATCTGCTCATCACCAACATTCTCCATCAGTTCATTAAGAACATAAAATTTCACTTAAAAGCCAAGCCTTTTATGATCTGAGGTTTGTGCCTCTAAGAGGCTACAAAATCTGCAAATATGCAATTTTTATTTATTTTTTTAAGAATTGAGAAAAATCTACACCTATGGAAAGTGTTCTTAAACCACTGAGAGATGTAACAACAAATAAAACAAAAACAAAACTAGCAAAAGTGTGTCACGCGAGCCTGCTTTTAGTTTATTTTATTTGTAGTATTGTTTAATATTTTTTTCAGTGATTTGTTGACTGTGTGCTGTAGTTCCAAGGTAAACTGTGAAAAAATACACATTTTCAAAATGAAACGAACCTGGACAGTTTCTAAAGAAAAAGCTAAAAAACACACACTAGGAATCACAAACAAATTGCTGTTTAGTTGCTGTCTGACTGCGGCAGAATATGACAATCTTATTAGTTTCTTTTAATCTGATGTCCTTATCCTAGCTAACATTTCTGACACTCTCCTTACATTGCTAGGTTGGATATTCTCTGTTTTTGGCATAAAAGGTTGGAGCAATGTGGAGAGAATTTAGGAAATCTGGCTATGACAAGTACTTCAGGCTACTGTAAAATGCCTTGCTCGTAATGGTCAGCCCTTGGTCACCTGACTCAGTAATTTTGCACCGTTCTGTAGGTAAGAAACTGTAAATACATGAATGTTTGTATTGTTTATGGATCCTGGGTTGTTACGATAGCCTTATTCACCTTTTTAGGAAAGTAAATGGGAAAAAAATACATAAAAAGTGGATTACCCGTCAGTAAAACAGAGCATACTACTTTTTTTGGTAAATAGCTTGTGTAAATAATGACAAGATCCCAATAAAACATTTTTTTATAAACTCTTAAAGTAAGATGTTTTGTATAAAATTTGAATTTTTTGCTATGTATTTTAGCTAGCGCTCGTTGGAAAGCCCATGTCCTCCCACTCCCCCCCCTTTTGCACTGTTTCCATGGAAATCTGGTTTAAAAAAATTGAAAGATTAAGTTGCCAAACCAACTGCTGCATATTTGTGCCATAAGTGTGTACCATAAATATTTATTGATTACATTTTTTTTCTTCCATTTTTCTTTAGATTTTTTTGATTTGTCCAGTTTGTAATTAACACAGTATTATGATTGTGTTGTTTGTTTGTCTACCTGCCCTGGTTTCGTTAGTCCTGTCTGGTTTTCAGGTGACTGTATCTGTGGACCCCCCCCCCCTGCAGTTTGAGATGGCCAGGCCGTTGAAATGTTTAAACATTCAAAAACAAAAGAAACAAAAGTGAGGAAAAATGACACACATTCCACCAGTCTGTTACAAACTGAAAATGTTTTTCAATAAAATGTTTTTCCTATGGACTTGTCGTTTGCCTGTGTTGTTTGGAGCTGATTTGAATAGCTGTAGGTCTCTGCTACTGGGCTTCACACTCTGTTAATGCTCATTTAAGAAGTCCAGTCTAGTCTACTATCCTAGAAACCTAGTGCAAGCCCATGGGTTTCTCTGTTGTGTATTTGACCCAGGTCTGATTGTACATATTGGGAACAAAAGTCCACAGAAAACTAGTAAACACAGAATAATTGTCTCCCCCAAGTATTTTTGAAATGTTCCCACTAGGGAAAATGTGACTTCGATTTAGGGAAGGTTTAGGGTTGGGTTTAGGTTAAGGATTAGGGTAAGGTTTAGGGTTAGGTTTAGGCATTAGGGCTAAGTTAGATATAGGCATAACGATTAGGTTATTGAAGCTAAGTTTAGGGTGAGTGCTGGGTTTATGACTAGGGGATAGGGTACAAAAAGAGATTTCTCTGTCTCAGGTCACCACATGGAAAGAAAAACAAACGTGTGTGTGTGTGTGTGTCTGTACTGCCTCATTGCATATGTGTGCGTTTATTTTCATGGCCTGAGTATGTTTCAGCGTATAGCGTTCCAGTATTAGCATATAGAGTGCAGCAGTGGTTTTCCTGTGTACAGGAGCCATGCAGCTGTAGAGGTGCGGTCCTCTGCTCAGCTCTTTGTACAGGGTGGTCTATTGTGCCCTGGCCAGGAGTGATGATGTCATGGAAAGGCTGTGATTGAGGGGGCCTCTTGGATCTTAGCGGGAGGGGGTGGGGGTGAAACTGGCTCCATGGAACCGGCCTGGCGGCTTAACAGACGAGGGCAAGCCGAAGCAAAGCGGCCGGTGTCCTTCCTTGGCCAAGTCGCAACACAGCCGCTACAGAATATCTGTCCGGTTCAGCAGTGCCCGGACTCTTCTACAGCAGGCCAGACACATTCCTCTGACTGTCGTACACTCGGCCTGTTGCTGTTCTCATTGATATGAAGATCACTTGGTGTTGTGTAGGATGGGGCTTTTCAGTTGATGGCCAAAGGTCTAATGCCAGCTTGTTGCTATTAGTATGGTCCCTTGATACATTTTGAAAATCTCTCTCTCCATATATATATATGGATGGATGGGGATGGACAGATAGATGGCTATATATATATATATAGATATAGATATAGATATATTATTTTAAAATATATACAACTCCAGAAAATAGTATGAGACCACTGCACCTTTTTGATTTTCTTTCCAAAAAAGTTGAAAAGGATAGTTTTGAGTGAGGAACCAAAGCGTTCAATATGAAGTGGTCTCTTAATTTTAACCCTTTTGTTCCTCACTCAAAACCTTCCTTTTCAACTTTTCAGGAAAGGAAAGAAAAATATGCTGTGGTCTCTTAATTTTTTCCGGAGCTGTATGTTCCCAACCATTAAGTGGTTTCAATAAATATCACTTGTCATGCAAATTACAGAAAATCAGAACTGCTAAACAGGTTTGTTCACAGATAGCTGGTATGTCAGATAGCTGGTATGTCAGATAGCTGGTATGTCAGATAGCTGGTACATCAGAGTGCTTTTTACTAAATGCCGTAGTGAAATACAGCTATATTTTCTATCACCATGGCTACTGCAAATAAATTCCTGTGTCCGGGTCAAAAAACCAACGAATGAGCCACCATTCAAGATAAATTTCTGGCCATCCTGGGTTACTGGTCTATGTTGTGCAATGTCAGACTGAAGTTATAGTTTTCCTGCCGTTTTTGCTCCCAGCCTGGAATCTGATAAATCCAATCACTCTGGGCTTCAGTTTGTATGAATATGGATGTTTATTGGGTCAAAGATAAAAATTTAATATCACTTTATTTCATCAAGCCTCTAACAAAACAATGTAAGAATAAAATAAAAATATAATTTCTATGCCAAATCGCCCCCTCACATGGTGGTCTTTGGTGCTCATTGTCTCAGCACTGTACGTTCTTAGATTTTTCTTGTTTTTGATTTCACAGTTACTTTACATCTAGTTTGTTTTAAGCTAGGACCACAGTGGTTGTTCAAGGGGCAACGAGACATAGAGATGCTATAACTTTTTGAACCAGAGGAATGCATCTGCTCATCCCAGGAAATACACCGAATCTCGGTCTGTGTCATCCATAGGCTAGGTCCCCATAAAGATAGTAATGCCAGAAAAAATATCCTCACACGTTTTCTTGTCAGGTGCCCAATAGGGAAATGTAGATTTCCAGCTCACGGGTTAGGTTTAGGTTTATGGTTAGGTTTAGGGTGAAACACCAGTGGACATAGTACTGGAATATGTTTAGGTTCAGGAATGTGGCCTAAGGGATATGTTAAGGGAAGGACAGATGTTAGGTCACTGAGGTTTAATGTGGGATATAATGTCACTTCAGTAATGTCACTTCAGTAATGTCACTTCAGTAATGTCACTTCAGTAATGTCACTTCTGCATTACTCAAACTGAGTATGTAATCTAAATGACTTTCCTATTTAGAGACTCATGAAGAAGACCACAAGGAATATTACTAATGGAACAAAATGTATAGCAGGATCAGTAAATGTTTTAACGGTTATTTTTTGGCCTCAACAAAACTCCAAAAACTAATGATTTACTAGCCTGCTCTATTGACTGTTTTTCTTTTCACGGCAGACTGATTGGGCACATTGTTTCAAGACCCAGTTGAAATAGAAGCTGTCCTCTGCAATGGTAATACTTTGTTTGGCAGATGATGCAATTTCTGTTGGCATATTAGTACCATTATTTGATTCGGCTGTTGAAGTCTGTTTAAAGTGCACATGTTAAATCATCCTGTGTATGTTAGGGTGGTGGGGGAAAATACTGAATCAGCACAAATTAAATTGATCAGTAAAGAGCCTCACTTAGGGTTTTCTTGAATTAAGCTCATTTTTAACAGAGATTAGATCGTAGGCTGCTTGCATATTCCACATGGGCTGGGATCCAAACCACCCGGAAGCACATTTTTACAGACTGTCTGTGGGTTGCAAACCCAATGACTGATGAACAGTTCACACATGAATGATTTGAAACCTGAACACAGACACTCTGCTTCTCACATGTAGCATCAATTTATCCAATTCATTTCATTCCTTTTATCTTTCTTTCCAGCACTAAAGTCACACTGAGACCAGAAACCTATTTTTCATATGATCTATGAGATTTCAACAGAGGGCCAGCCAGCTTTCAGATGCATTCTACAATCGAAAATGGAAGATTCTGTAATAAACCAAACTTTATTTTAACAGCGCTGTTTTGTAGCATGGAGGTCCCACTACACTGTAGTAGTGAAGGGCTACTGTATATTAAAAGCCAGTGCAAATATGCACAATGTCATATTTGTTTTGCAGACACATCCTTTACTAAGTTAAAAGTAATTATCGAGTTGTTCTATGATTTTTGCGTGGATTCTAATATGGATTCTTATGTGGATTCTAATGTGGATTCTTATGGAGGATTCTAATGAGGATTCTATTGTGTATTCTAATGGGGATCTAATGTGGATTCTAATGAGGATTCTAATGAGGATTCTTATAGATGATTCTAATGAGGATTCTATTGTGTATTCTAATAAGGATTCTAATGTGGATTCTAATGAGGATTTTAATGAGGATTCTTGTGTGTATTAGGGTTGCAGTTTTGTAATTTGTTAATGTATGTTGCCAGGTTAGGTCTGTATCTGATAATACAGTGACGTATACAGTGGTAATCTTACTGTATACAGTGAGGTATACAGTGGTAATCTTAAATTGCCACTCCTTTAAGATATAGTCCAGGAAACCTTCAATAAAATAATTTGTAACACGTAAAGTAAGTTGGACTGGTAAAAAAACTGTAAAATTAATTGCAGGACATAATGTCATATTTTTTATTTACTTAGTCATTTATCCGACCTTATCCAGAGTGACCTACAGCAAATTAATTATTCATACAAAATGAATGAACATTCATACATTTTGGGTTCTTGTGAACTTCTGTTAAAATTACTGGAGGGAATAAAATAGAAGCTTTCTGGGAAACATTTAGTCCTTAGAATTCCAATTGGTTTTAAATTGATTGAGAGTTTTAGGACCCCTGCAGGTATGAAATCAAATATATAATACATACAAATATTTGTACATTAAACAAACTACTACTTGGTTTAACTACTGGGCTAATTGTTCTATCAGTACTCATGCCTGTACACACACGCTGTGTTTTCAGGTGAAAAAAATGATTCATCTGTAAGAAATGTACCCATGTCATAAGACTATGAAGAACTAGTTTGTTTAGCGTGAGCCCCGGGGCTAACTCACCTGCGGACCACACCAACACCGTTCCAAGCCCGACACTGTTCAGCGCTGCGCATGATTCACGGTGAGGACATCTCCGTTACGCCCTGGGTGGTTGAGACCTGTTGCGTTGTCATGAGGCACATTCCCCGCAGCGGACACCTTCGCCCAGAAACCAACCCCGCGTCGTAACTTCCAAGCCGGACATGGTTCCAGTTGCCCCTCAGCCTGTTGGACTGGTGTTGCGGCGGAACTGCCCCGTCCTTCGTCGTGTTCATGGAGTGCTTATTGGAGCATTTTACTTCTGTTACAGGAGTGGAACGGCAAAAACTATTACAGGTGAAGGGCTGAGTGTTTCCATACGTTTGACTAGTACTGTATGTTATTGTGCAAATCGAGTGTGAGACTGTGCAGCTGTTGTATTATGTAGACCAGGCCAATTGCCGCACTGTCATCGACTGCACACCGCTGAATTGCACCAATGTATAGTACACTTTATTTAGGAACGTAACACACACAGTTCCCACTAATTAATTGATTATTATTAATAATAGTAATAATTATAAAGATGGCACTGTTATTTAGATGTCTCTGTAAATTGGAAACACTGCATTTGATTGGTCGCACTTGTCTCTCTCTCAGCTGGTATATCTTTAGTTTTACAGCTTTAGATGTCGTGGATCGCCCTGAGTCTTCGGTAAGTGTCTGGCATTGACTGAATCTCTTTCTTAATGATAAGCTATTGTGCGGTCAGCTCTGTGGCTTCCATTAGCGAGCGCCTCAGTCTTCTGCTAGCGACAAGTTGGCTTAAATCAGTGTTTCTCCCTGCGTCGATAAAGCTAGCTCCTATGATAACCGCTAACCGAGCACTCAACTTCTCTGAGCAAGGACAAAGTCACCGTTCAGAACGGCTTCATTGGTAATTCACAGGATGTGTGGGTGGGTGTGTGTGTGAACTGACCTGAATCGAGTGAAATTCTTTTTAGTAATTAACTTCAAGCAACCTGATGATTTTATTTTTCACTCTGACATTATGAACTATTTTGTGTTTTACAGTGGCGAATGATTAAATCCATTAATATTACATGGTGCGAAATAATAAAAAGTGGAAAAGAGTGTGAATACTTTTGAGAGCATCTGTAAATTTGTTCGACGAGGATTTGATTTTTATGTGTAATTTAGGTGGGCCCACTGAGATTGGGCATAACTAAAATATTTGATCAAATAATTTATTCTGATACCCACAATATTTGTTTTTGTGACCAAGTCTTCATTTAATCTATTTCTTTCCCAGCGAGGCTACATTTTAAAAGTAATACTCCAAGAAATAAATGCTTAGCTTCATATATATATATATATATATATATATATATATATATATATATATATATATATATATATGCATACATGCATGCACGCACGCGCGCACAAACACACATACGCACGTGCACGCGCATACACACACACACACACACACACACACACACAGTGAGGAACAAAAGGGTACAATTTGCATTGGTCTCTTAGTTTTTACCCTTCTGTTCCTCACACAAAACTCAATTTTTTGCAAAAAAGGCGCAGTGGTCTCTTAATTTTTTCCAGAGCTGTATATTTATACACTGTACATTTCTACATACATGTACTTGTCTATAAATACACTTCACATACAGCTCATAAACCCGCAGTTAGTGGACCACGTTAATAATATCTAAAAACAATATATTGTCTTAGAGTAAAATCTGAGATTTGATAATAATAATTTGGTGTTTTGAAATTCTAAGTGAGTGTCAATCATCTTTTTACCCCACTGACCCCAACCGTAAGAAGTCCCTGCTTTTTCCGGCACTGAAATGGATGATTTGAGAGGCATTTGAGAACCACCGCTCTAGGTGACCGACAGCACCCTCTGTGGTGGCCCAAACGGACCACAAAGTCCACTGGGCCCGGCAGGTATCAATCAAACAGTCTGCCACCATGTGACAGATATCCACAGGCTCCGCCCCACAGTCAACTCATGCTGTCAGCATCCGGGCATGGAGCTGTCACTCACCTCGTTGCTATGGCGATATCTCATCATCACACCTCGTGTCTGTGCTTCTGAGGTCAGTCGGACATCATTAGGGCCCAGCATGCCCCTGTTTAATTTCCCCCATTCCCCCCAGCAGTGAATCTGTTCTCCCTCCAATCCTTACCCCATCCGCCTGTGACAGACAGTCCCCCAACCGGGCCCCAACCCCAACACCTGGGCTCAGTATTGCCCAGAGCTCCAATCCTCTGCACACACAGCCAGGTGTAAATGCTGCGTGTTTTGCCAGGCCCTCCCTGGGTCCTCAGGAGAGCCCTGGAGTCACCGGCAGAATCTCATAGTTTGGATTTATTTCCGAGGCTTAAAGACACAGAGAGGCACACGTTCCCACGTATTGACACGTCTCAGCCTCGGCTGTATTAATTGCTGCCTTCCGTTTAATCCGAAGCCACCATCTTAGAAGATGTGAAGATAATTTGTGTGAAGATGAAGGGTATTGTGCAGAATAAGTGAATCGCCGGCTGGAATATCTCTGACACATGTAACGGACCTGACATATCTAACGAACCTGACATATGTAATAGACATGACATATCTAACGGACCTGACATATCTAACGAACCTGACATATGTATTAGACATGACATATCTAACAGACCTGACATATCTAACGAACCTGACATATGTAATAGACATGACATATCTAACAGACCTGACATATCTAACGGACCTGACATATCTAACGGACCTGACATATCTAACGGACATGACATATCTAACGGACCTGACACGTCTAACAGACATGACATATCTAACGGACCCTGACACGTCTAACAGACCTGACATATGTAAAGGACCTGACGCGTCTAACAGACCTGACATATGTAAAGGACCTGACATATGTAATGGACCTGACACGTCTAACAGACCTGACATATGTAAAGGACCTGACATATGTAACGGACCTGACACGTCTAACGGACCTGACATGTAACGGACAAGACATCTAACAGACCTGACATATCTAAAGGACCTGACATATCTAACAGAACTGACATATGTAAAAGGCCTGACATATCTAACAAACCTGACGTATGTAACAAACATGACATATCTAACGAACCTGACATATCTAACGGACCTGACATATCTAACGGACCTGAAATATCTAATGGAACTGACATATCTAACGGACCTGACATATCTAACGGAATTGACATATGTAAAGGACCTGACACGTCTAACATAAGTCGATGATGTGATTACGTAGGCCAGCTCTTTGCCGTTGGAGGAATTAAAATCAAGTGTCAGTGTTAAGAAGAGATGTCAGTAGGTCAGAAGGGGTATAAATGGATAGACAGGCGAGTAGATTCCAATGCACATGCTTACACATACATGAACGAACACACACACACACACACACACACACACACACACACACACACACACACATCCTCCTCCATCACATTTCTTGCCTCTTCCCCTCTGTAAAGATGAGGGCCTCTTCCATCAACGTTATCAGCTCAAGGTGTTACTGTCATTTCCCAACGCTCAGTGGCGCGTGACTAAATCGACGAGTTCGAAATCCACAACCGTCTTGGGGGTTTGGGAGAAAGCGACAAATTAACAAGGTGATTCAATTTAATTTGCATTGTTTTAATGGGAGGCAAGGGGTTTTGCATATATAAATATAAATGGGTGAATTAGCTCTTCTGCCGGTGCGACGAGTAAGCTTTAATGACAAGTTGGAGTATTGTGACAATGGAAAGGGTGAACAGGTGGCAAAACAATGGACACCCTACTTTGGCACCTTTACCCAAGATCCTCCAGGACTGTAGTCTTTTTTTAATTAATTGTGAAGGGCCTTCCCGAAACGGATAGGGGGCCGATGGGAAGATGCATGAGGAGCTGAGATGTTATTCACTGAGGAGGTGACCACTTCCTCATACAGAGAGGATCTGTGATGTTAGTCACGGAGGAGGTGACCACTTCCTCATACAGAGAGGATCTGTGATGTTAGTCACGGAGGAGGTGACCACTTCCTCTAACAGAGAGGAGCTGTGATGTTAGTCATTGAGGAGGTGACCACTTGTGGGAGAGCTGTGTATGTGAGTGAGTGTGTGTGTGTGTGTGTGTGTGTGTGTGTGTGGGGGGGGGGGGTTATGTATGTGTGAGAGAACAACTTAAAGAGATGGATGATGTGAAATATGTGAGGGAAGAGGAAAATAGCTCTGGGAGAAAAATCACATCCATCTGCCATCTAGAACCTGTGGCATTTGAGTTAAACGAATGTTTGCTCCTTTAAGAGTTATGGGCTGAGGTGGTGGTAAGCAAGAGGAAGAAAACATTTAAGATTTTAAAGTACCAGACACATTGTAAATCAACACACATGTTTTCATATGTTCCTTGCACTGAATTCCATTCTCATTTCTAAAAACAGATGCAAAAATTAAATCAGTTGCTGTTCCTGTTTGAGAACAAGGAAGGTATAGTGTTTTTTTATTTGTATTTATTGGTATTCCAACTTTATTTAACCAGGTGAGCCAACTGAGAGCCAATTCAACATAAGACAACACTTACACACAAACTACCATTCAAAAGTTTGGGGTCACTGAGAAATATCCTTGTTTATGAAAGAAAAGCATGTGTTTTGTTAATTAAAATAACATCAACTTGATCATGTTAAGAGGTGAATCCTGGACATTGAGATGGGTGTTTCCCGTGTACTATATAATAAAGCTGCCAGTTGAGGACCTGTGACAAATCTGTTTTTCAAACTAGACACTTTAATGTATTTATCCTCTTGTTCAGTTGTGCTCCGGGGCCTCCCACTCCTCTTTCTGTACTCGTTAGAGCCAGTTTGTGCGGTTCTGTCAAGGAAGTATTACACATTGTTGTACGCAATCTTCTGTTTTTTGGCCAAGGAAAAACTTGGATTAGAAAACACAATGTGCCAATAAAACACAGGACTGATGGTTTCTGATAATGGGCCTCTGTAAACCTATGTAGATATTCTGTTGAATATCAGCCGTTTCCAGCTACAATAATAATTGTCTACCCTGTATTTCTGATTAATTTTATGTTATTTTAATGGACAGAAAATTTGCTTTTCTTTCAAACACAAGGACAATTCTAAGTGACCAAAACATTTGAATGGTAATGTAAATAAAATCAAGAACACAATGTGTAATGGAACAGTATACCAATAAGAAACACAATTTAAAGTCATGCAAACATAGATAAAGTGCATTGTGGTTCAACATATGATTTGATCTAAATAAGGTGCAGTAGTATTTCCGACAGTTCGTTTTTGAAGTAAAGAGTGGTCACAAGTGTCCAGTTTGGGAGTATTTTGTAATTTGTTCCAGTCTTTGGCAGCAGAGATCTGAAAAGAATGACAGCAAAAGGAAATATTTTCTGTGTGCGTGACCAGAGTGCACATTTCTATTGGGAAGAAAGACATTGAGGAGAGAACTGAGGTTAAGTGGGGATTTGCATAGGAAGGACTTGTAAATACATTGTCACCAGTGAGTCTGTCGTTGTGTGAGAGTGATAGCCAGTTTACCAGAGTGTAAAGATCACAGCGGTGAGCATTATAAGAGGAACCAGTGACAAAGTGGACAGCATTGTAATGAGCAGACTTGAGGTAGCAAATGTTAGTCTGGAATGAGCATGTGCTGTCATACCAGATACCGAGATCTTAGTCAGCACCGAAATACCCTTAGATCCATCAATGCTGAGGTTGTTTTTGTGGGGAGGAGGAGGGAAGTGGTCTAGACAGCAGGCTCTCAGATTGGACACTGCATGGTAAACAAAATATGTCTGTGAAACAAGGCAAGGAAGTTCCCTGAGAACCCGGGCCTACTTGGCCCGGTAAATGTAAACTGCTGTTTGTGGCAGTTATGATGTGGATGGCGGAGTGGGGCAGGTAGGTAGTATGTAGATGGAGTGGGGCAGTAAGGTAGTATGTAGATGGAGTGGGAGGCAGGAAGGCAGGATGTAGATGGAGTGGGGCAG